>JANHFL010002420.1:188762-201206 GCA_032468155.1 Oxyrhabdium leporinum
TGTATCTATCTATCTATCTATCTATCTATCTAAATTTTTGTTCAATTATTTATGTTCAATACTGTGCAATGAAATCATTAGTTTCATTCAAAGGGGCTATCTGCATACATTTCATTTATCCCAATATTGTGAATTTACAGAAGTATTACAAAGTTTACTACTGTAGGTTCATAACCTATATTTTAAGGAAAATTTTATTTTTCAAATTTGCTGCTATAAATGAAAATATACCTTTTAGGTAAGAAATTTTTATTAAATGCCAAAATTGAGTACCTAATAATATATTCTCATTTTCACTTATATTTCATTCCTTATATTTAAAACCAGCCATTCCCCATCATGACACATATAGTCTTAGATTCATTAACTACTGTCTATGAGTTAAGTTTAGCAAAAATTATAACAGTATTACCTGTACAGCTGCTGTCATTGGTCTGCCCATTGATGAAGACAATGTTGTCTTTGACTATCATGATGCAAGAAAATATTTTGATCAATCATCACTGCAAGTTCTATTTCTAGGGGAATAAGCAGGTCTGGAGCACAAAACTCACTATTCTAGCAGCGCAGAAAGTGACACTGCTCAAATACCAATGCAAGAGCCAGAAATTTTTATTATGTCTATGATATGGAATTCTCACTTCTATCTTCAAACTTATAAAGTATGGTGTTAGGAGACTCCAGGCTAATCTCCTAATTGTTATTTGTTTTTAAATATATTGAAATATTTATATAAATTAAAACTGGTGCCAGAGCAGAATAGCATCTGGCTTTATATAAGAGGAATTGCTTCTGCTCTATTCATTTCAAATGTCCATAAGTCACTGCTATAGAAAGCTGCTTAAATTAGTTTCTTTCATTTCTTGCAACAAATTCAGCAGTTCTGTTCTTGGTCTTTTGTCTTTCTCAATTGTGGTTCCATTGTCCAGCTCTCTTCATGCATAGGATACAACTTTCCCCAACTTGGTGACATAGATTTACAGAGTTGCAACTCCCAGAATTCCCACAGGATGTTCATAACTACTACTGGTTGAGTATTCTGGGATCTACTTCCAACAAATCTGGAGAGTAAAGATTGGAAGGGTGTCTTATATTCTGATTATTCCTGATTTCAACAATCTAACAATAAGTTACTTTTTTCCCTTTCATGTGACTTAATGCATTTTAACATGGGATGTGTTGTTCCAAATTATTGAAATAAGTGTCCATTAGTAACAGTTTTTGGCTTTCTCTCTAGCTTTTAAGAGACATCACCACTCAACTGTGGAACTTTGCTTTTCCCTTTCAGGTTTTTAGTCCTTTTTATGAGCATTTAAAATATGAGAGCTACATAACTTCACAGGCTGACTGGGATCAGGAACTTTGCACTTAGTATGTCTTGTTGGTGAAAAAGCAGAAGCAAAGAAAGAAGAGCAGGAGAAAAATATGTGGAGAATAACAACTTACCACATACCCTGTAGCTAAAGTCCGTGCACTTGATGTACCTGGAACTTTGGCCGTAAGCTTGTAAAAAGGAATTAAGTGTTCATTAAGCAATATTTTACAAGAACTGGAATGCATTAGTTTAAATATAATTACTATGTGTAATTACAATGAAATTATATAATTATCTCTATAAAATTACATCAACTCTGTCAATACTGTTTTAGTATCATCTTCAAAAAACATAGAGTAAACATATAAGTTGAAAAACATCCCATAAGCAACCCACTGCCATTCCCTTGCCAAGGAAAATGCATGAAAACATCCAAGAAGTTACCAGGACTTGAGCTTGATTCAAAGAAATCTTGACTTTGCTATTTTGAACTTTTGGCACAAACTTTTGAAGAGAATTTGTTATCTTCGGAGAGCTATCAAAGATAAAATCTCCATTTGTGTTCATTATTGAATAGGTAGGCAATGGAGAACCAACTGTATTTACGAAGGCCATCAAGACTTAGCTGTTTTTCTGGCATGGGGATCAAGAAGTAAAGTGAGCCCCATAATGTCTTAGTTGGGTGGCTTCCTCAGTTGCCATATGTTTTTTACACTGGGTCGTTATTGTTATTTATTCTTTCAATTTTTTTTGTATGTGTTCTGTTAGCCACCAGAATCACACTAGGAAGATGGGTTGTCATATAAATCTATTAAAATGAATATATAAATATTTGATCAATTATTAGCAGCAATGAGCAAAGTGATGTATGTCCTCTGTAGGTATGCAATTATTCTGGAGATCTGATCTCCAAAATCTCCAACTAATTGATCAGCTACTAATATTTTTTGTATTTTTAAAAATTCTGTTCCAGATCCAGATATGAGATATGTTGTTAATTAATATTGTTATTGCCTGGCTATGTGAAATAGACTAGTGGCCCTTTATTTCTCACTGTCAAGGTAAACTTGTATGCTCTTCTATGATTTCCTCCACGGACTTTATTTAATTATTGCAAGCATTTTGTAATTCATGAAAATGCGCTGTCTTTACATCTAGTCTGAAATACCAGAATGATTATCAGAACATACTATTGTTAAGTTATAGTATTGACATACATGTTTGTACATGTTTGTGCAGGTATGTGTTCATATACATGCTATAGAAAAAAACCCTGGCAGAGGAACTTTTTAAAAAGTAGAAGCAAACAGCTATAAAAAGAACAACATCATATATATTATTCCATTAAGTGTAAAGTAAGGAAGGACTGCTGTTTATCTTAAACAAGTACTCTAAACAAAGATGTGGAACTAGGTTAAAAATATTATAAAAGAACTGTGGCTCTCAAGAAATTTTGTAAATGCTGACACAGATGCTTTGTAATTTTTAACTTACTGGAGGCCTTCTACCATGGCTAGTTTTTACAGCCTGTTGAAAAGCTGGATCATTCTCTAAATCCTAAAAAAACATACAGAACTATGAATGTCAACTTTACAATAATTAAATAGCAATTTCTTTTTAAAAATGTATCTATTATTATATATATTTATCTTGCATTTGTATATTTATATTAAATGCATCATTTGGATTGAATTTATACTACACATATATTTATGTTTCTATACAAATGACAGATACATGCCAGCTACTATTCCTTCTTCTTCTTTACTTCGTCTTTACTGTTTTGAGTGTCAAGGGAGACCATTATAATAGACTACTATTACATTATAGTACTACTACTATTCCTTAGCATAATAAAACTCATCTACGGTATCCTATGGTATTCAAATACATTTTAAAATAAATATGTTTTATCAAATTTACTATGTAGTTATATTTGTACAAACCTGATTTACTAAAATTTTGTTTCCTTTTATCTTATCTCTTATCTTAAATTTATTCTTTTTTAATTCTTTTTCTGTGCTTTCATAATAATACAACGCAAAAGAACAAAACAATTGATAAATATGTGGTATATTTTACCTCTGTATCAAAAGTAGGGTTATAATCATTATAACCAGAATAAAGATCATCTTCATCTGCTTCGGGTGCCAGGTGGACATTTTTCATCATTTTAATCTATGAAACAAGAGGGTATCAAAATACTGGCTTTCAGTTTTAGCAATCAGTAAACATCTTTCAGACCATGCAATGTTTCTATAAATCTGCTTGTAATTATAATAAATTACTTCATCATAAACTTATTTTTTTTAAAACAAACAAGGTGAAAATGGCAACATGTCAAGAATGTTCCCATCTAAAATTGTAAGATGACAGTTGAAGGCTCCAAACAAGTGCTGCTCCCTTTCTCAGTACTCCTTCATACTTTCTCTCTTGAGACAAATTGTCAGCAAGGACAGTTTTAAGCATCTATTCCACAGTGCATGTGAAAGAAAGAATAAGGGAAGAAGCCAAGACACCGAGAGTCCAGTTTTCATTATGATGTAGCAGCAAAACAGCAAATGGTAAGAGAATGCAGCTTTATGTCTATTCACTGAGAAGTCCCACTGACATAATCTGACTTTCTCCTAAGAAAACACATTTTATCCTTCTGTTCAATCTTGTCTGATTATGGAAGACTGCCTAGTCCATGCAGTTTTCTTAGCAAGTTTTTCCCCTCCAGAAATGGTTTGCCATTGTCTCCTTCCTAGGGCCAAGAGATAGAGACCAGCCCAAGGTCACCGCGCTGGTTTTATGCCTAAAGCAGACTAGAACTCACAATCTCCCAGTTTCTATCCTGATCCTTTAACCATGTGGCGACAACCCGGTTGAGAGATAACCAGGGCAAGTCTGGAGAACAATTCTGCAACCTCCACACAAGGCTGTAGCTAGTTTCTTAAAAGATACTCCTAGCTACTTCTTCCCAAATTCATATCTGGCCACTATCCAATTCCCAGGATGCAGTACCTCCTCCTAGATATGATACTTAAACCATTAGATGAAAAATGGATTTTAGGAAGGAAAAGTCTTCATTGTAATTCCTTGGCGTTGATTGTTGTGAGCTGTCCAGAGTCATTGGAAGCTGGACAGCATACAAGTTTAATAAATAACAAATAGAAAGTCCTTCCCTGACTTGAGCAGGGGGCTGGACTACATGACCTCCAAGGTTCTTTCCAGCTCTATTCTGATTGATTGAAGGCACAAGTCTAGCCGCCTCCAGCGATTCTCCAATCGTTTACTTCTGTCAAGCAGCAGACGGAGAGTTTTGATTTAATGCTCACCCGGCTGAGCCGTTCCAAGGTCGAGAGGTCCAGCAGTGATGGAAACGATCAGAATCTGTAAAAATGCAGACGAAAAGGAAGGATATTAATTGGCTCAAATCCTTTCTTTCTAAACAACCCTTAACGGCCACCGCCAGCATACTTGGAATTTTTCCGTGCCCCGCTATCTCCCAGAGAACTTTAGCCTCCCTCCCATCAACGCGGCTTTTTTTCTTTGGCTTTTCTCAGACAAAGCGGCTTCGCAGCAGAAAAGCGACCCTCGTTGTTTTGAAATATAGGGCCTGGACTCTCAAGCCCACAATGCATCACTTCAGGTTGCTAAGGAACAAGAACGCTCTTTTAGGAGGAAGAAAATATCCGAGCATGCGCAGTAGCCCCTAACGAAGCTCCCTCTAGACAATTACTGCAGCGTCCTGTTTGCCAGCGGTGAGTCATAGCTAGAAATCTGGCAGCAGACGTTGAAAAAGTGAAAGTAAGGAGCATTTCAAAGAATAACTAGTCAATATTGATTTATAGTACTTTTTTCCAATTTTTCGTGCTTCAGATTCAACCAAGCCCCAGCCAATTCATCATGTTGGCTGGGAATACTATTATACTTCTATATCTCTTGTAGTACAAATATATTTGTGGAGGGAATAAGGGATTATGTCTTGGCTGATTAAAAAAATTAAGCAGTGTCAGACCTGGTTAGAAATTGGATAGGGGACAACCAGAAAATTCCAGGCTGTGAATTAGTAAAAAATAAACAATCAGAAAAGGCAATGGCAAATCATTTTCACATTGTTGTTAAGGAAACTATATGAACATGCTGACATGGTCATCAGAAGTCAAGTTCAACTTGAGAAAATCATTTTTAGCTTTTTCATTTGTGCATCTTTCTATTGGCTTACTGAAAATGGGCAGTGTTTACAATGAGGAATAAAATTCTGCTAAAAGGGTGGGTTTTTTTAGTTCCATGAGTATTATGTAAGATTAATAACTGAAGAAACACCTCTTAAATCACTAAATGCATTTATAATTATTTAACTAGAAGGTAACTGTGCAACTAACATGTCACAACTTGATGCTATTTAGTGAAATTTGTTCTTTAAAAGCAGTTGTGTGGGGTGGAATCAGATCCAAATCTATCTCCTACTGTATCATTTGCTGAGTGAAATGTTGCGTGCCTGCTATATAAAGGGACAAGTAGCAGATATGGTGCATTAAACCACCATGATTGTTAAATGACAAACAAATTTCACTAGCTTTTACAAAATAAAATAATGGTTATGTTTATTACTAATATCTTGAAAAAGTTTCTTCTTGAAGTAAATCTGGAGGTTTATTTGTAAGAATAGGAACAAATTTAAATGGAAAACCCACATTTCTATCAGTTATTTTAAGTGAACTTTCCTGTTATTATTCCTGATACAATTCTTAGTGAATTGTACCAATTTAGTAAGAGACTACCAGACTCCACTTTAGGTAAATTTCCTATGCATTTATATTATGGGCAATAATTTACTGCTTCTATCTTATAATCTTATTTAATTCAATGTATTTCATGTGACTTATTCACATAGAATATGTTTTAAAAATTACTGCTGTATAAAAATAACATATTTTAAAAGTTTTTTTAAAAACTACCGGTAGGAAAGTGAACTTCAAACAATTATCAAGATCACTTTTGAAAAAAGTTCAGGAAAAAGCAATTGTACATTTTTAAAAATAATTTTTAATGGCTCCTCATTTTGCAATTATTTAAGCACATGAAAAGAAGGAAAGCAATGTCACTTTGTATTGTACAGCATACTGAGCTGATTGATGAAGGCCTATCAGTAGACAATCAGTGTAAATATTTGCTCATGATACCCCTAGTGTCACTTTCTCCTTCTGTCTCAGTGGATTAAACGTACTTGTCTGCATGATAAAGCTTTCTCTAAATCAAGAAGACTGCCTACAAAGAGGTGGTTGCCCCATGAATCCCTTCCCTTCATTTCTCTGGAAGATGACAGTCTATCATCATTTACTTGCAGGATCCTCTAAAGCTCTTTCATTTTTCTAGACTTCTTTCCTACCTGGAAAATGCTCCTCATAATTTTTTTCTAGGATAATTAGAATAGGAATAGACTTGCTGCAATATTTTCAAGTTTAGTTTTAATAGTATTTACAATATTATGCACAAAAAATATAAATATAAAATATAAATATATTTCTGCCAGGAGTAAATTGCAGTGAATTCAATGTGACTTTTGCTACAATAGGCATATATAACAATAACTTTTTACTTGGATTGGTTTTATTAACAGGGCTACTTATTTAAACTCTGATGTAAGAATATCAAAAGTGGATAGCAGGCTATGCTTTTCTAAAACCCAAATAAAATTTTACCCTTGATATATCTCAAACTTCAATGTATTTTTTCAAATTATACCATCCATACATCCAATCTTAAAATCTTGCTAATTATGTCAGTGTGATCTTTAATCCCTTTGCTTTTCCCATGGCTTCTCTTTCAACATAATTTTGCCTGAAGCGGTCTTGAACCTGTAACTCCAGAAGAACATAAAGCAAACTTTAAATGGCAATTAAATTCATATTGTTCCCAAACAAAAGTTGGCAATCTCGTTCCACGAAGCAGGCAAACATGAAATACAAAAATATTTCAAAAATATGTTGATTTGCATGGCAGGAGTTCAAATAGACAGGATGATGTTGGAAGCTCTGTTCATATCCTGTTCTTATGACTTGGCACCTCCATCGTTGACATTCAGAGCAAGATTAAGAGTTTCAGAGTTTCCTTTTTGGAAATTCACACCAGCCACTTAGTTTTAATATGAGGATCGGAGGCACAAGGTCTGATTCTGTACCCAGTGACTCCCAGAGAAAGGGGAAGCAAGTGGCAGCGGGTGGACATTGGCTCTGTTGGGTCCACGACTTCCAGGGCAGACAGACCCAGAAAGGGAAAGTGAGCGGAGTGGTCTTTCTGATCTTTTGTCTCGAGGCACGCGCTGGATCCCGATTCTACACTGGCCCACCCGGAAAAGAAGAGCGAAACAAATTTCTCCACCTTGATACCTTCAACTCGGAGGACTTCAACTCCCTTCATTCCCCAAACACTAGTGGGTCGGGGATTATGGGATCTGGTCCTAGCACACGTGGGGGATAACCAACCTGGGGGCAAGTGATTAAACTCTAAAGCAAAGAATAAGGTTCGCATCCCTGCTTTTTCCGAAGGAGGAAGGCAGATGAAGGGGGAGGGTAGATGGAGGGAGAAGAAATACAGTCGGAAATGGGGTGGCTTCTAAGATACTGTCGCTCTCCGCAGATTTGCAACCGGAACCGGTCGGAAGGAAGGAAAGAGAGAAAATAATAATAAGCGACATGGCTCCCTGATCCCGAGGCGTTTCCCCGGAATAACCATGTGAACGTGCTGGGTAAAGCCTCGGAGTCGCGGGTTCGAGCAGTTGTTTGGGGCACTCGGGCAGCCAATAGGAACCATCCTTTTCTGGCAACCAATGGAAGTGGCCGTAACATCCCAGAAGTTGGGGGTGGGGAAGACGAGTTCCCTTTCAAACGGGAGGTGGCCCAGGTGGACCAGAGGGTGTCCTCTTCGCCAAGCTCGCTTCCTCTGCCGAAGGATCTGCATTTCCCCACCACCATGAATCCTACCCAGGAGGGACGCATTGTGATTGTTGGCAGGTAAATCCTTCGATGCACTTGAGTTGCTCCTGCTTCCTGTGCCCAGAGAAGAAGAGGTAGGACACTTAAAACAGAAGGCGCTCAGAAGGTGCTTTGACGCTCCCCATCCCCCACCTCCAAGGGGGGGGGGCAGGCTGATGCAATTTTAGGTACAGAATTTAGCAGCCATGAAAAAGCCCCAGTAGCACAACCTCCATCAGTACTTGTTGCACAGAGCCTGGAAACAAGCAAATGACTATCCCATGTTTGATCCCTTTACTTAGCAGGTTATCTTGGATCAAGAGATGGTTCCAGGGGAAGGAACAATCCTTGCCCCTCTGTTCCCTCTATCATTTGGAATGGGTATGCAAAGTATCTTATCAACTGCAGCATTCCAAAAGTTATGACAAATACAATGACAAATACAACTTGTGAGAAGCTAATTTGCAATACGAGCATCAGTTCTTATCTTTTGGAAGTTTATGTAGAAATATGTCCGTCTTTGGCTTTCTGTAGCTTGTAAAATGACATCCAGGGGGTACAATATCCTTTTTTTCTTTTTCTGAATTGCATCGAATTGGGAAAGTGACAACATCTTTGTATCTGAAATTACTTCTATTTTATGTAAACAAATATGGAATAAAATTAATTTAGATTGTGTATTATAGATGCTTCTACATTACTTTTCCATTGAATGAAATCTTAAGATACTGTTGTATTTCATTTTATTGCTGATTTTTCCACTCTATTTATGATTCAACCCCAGCCCTTCAAATAAAAGGGCATGAACAGTGGTTTCCACAATGGCTTCCCAGACTGCAGAATTTAGAGGTATTTGGAGCATGTTTATTTTAGATTGTCACATGGTCCTTGGTTCAAATAGCAGTTAAGGTCTACTACATGAAGTCATGCCTCATTCACCAATGGTATGTAGAGTAAAGTCAGGTTTTGCCTAGTTTGCCACAAGTTTTGGGCAGCAACCAGGAAAGAATTTAAATGTCAGCATTTGAAATGATTCAGTGATCAAGGAGCAAAGCTCAGTCACCAGCCTTTTCTGCATTTAAAATGTTGTACTACACTGCAGCATTTGCTTATGATATATGATTAGAACTATCTGATTGCAAATTTAGGGAGGAGGTAGGTCTTAATTTTGAACATTGTGGAATAAAACAGTGAAGAGCTTATCTCTGTTTTTATTAAGCTGCAGATAGAATTGCCTGTCCTTCTAACCTGAAGTTTGGAACATAAAAACATTATTAACATCATTGAAAAGTTTGGGCTACCAAAGTAGAACTGGAAAAGATGCTAGCAAAGAGATACAGAACACTTTCTTTGCTCTTATCTAGTGAACAAGTGGAGTCTGATTCACTTTGTAGGCCAAATATGATAAACCTAATAAAACATGTAATGATTATTTTGTGAAACTGAATATTTAATTGGAACTTCAGTACATTGGATTATAAACCAGTATTCAATGGATTTGGTTGAATTACACCAAAATGTGTTGTGATTGCCAATTCCATTTGTTTCAGTTACCCTTAAACTTTTTTTCTGCTTTAGAATCCATGCATTGCAATATCTTATTTTTCAGCTTATTTAGCAGTGGTTATATTTACTTCCGCATTTTTGTTCTGTTTATATCTGTAGCTATCCCATGCAGGATAGAATAACAGAATAACAGAGTTGGAAGGGACCTTGGTATTCTTCTAGTCCAATTCCCTACTCAAGTAGGAGATCCGGTACCACTTCAGGCAAATCGTTATTCAATCTCTTCTCCAGGGATGGAGTACCCACAACTTCTGAAGGCAAGCCGTTCCACTGATAAATTGTTCTGTCAGAAAATTTCTCCTTATTTCTAAGTTGGTTCTCCTTGGTTAGACTTAGAATAACAGAGTTGAAAGGAACCTTGTAGTCATCTAGTCCAACCCCCTGCTCAAACAGGGGACCCTATACCATTTCTGACAAGTGGCTGTCCAGTCTCCTTGAAAGCCTCCAGTAATAAAGCACCAACAACTTCTGAAGGCAAGCTATTCCATTGGTTGATTGTTCTCACTGTCAGAACATTTCTCCTTATCCCTAGGTTAAATCTCCTTGATCAGTTTCCATCCATTGCTCCTTGTTTGGCCTTCGGGTGCTTTGAAAAATAGGTTATCCCCCTCTTCTCCGTGATAGCCCCTCAAATATTGGAACACCGATATCATGTCACCCCGATCCTTCTCTTCATTAGATTAGCCATGCCCAGTTCTTGTTACTGTTCTACATATGTTTTAGCTTCCAGACCCGTATTCATCTTTGTTGCTCTTCTCTGCCCTCTTTCTAGAGTCTCAATATCTTTTTTACAGTGTGACCAAAACTGGATTCAGTATTCTAGTGTGACTTTACTAAGGCTTTATAGAGCGGTACTAGTACATTCACATGATCTTGATTCAATCCCTCTGTTAATGCAATTTAGGATTGCATTGGCTTTTTTGGCTGCTGCTGTACACTGCTGGCTCATATTTAATTGATTGTCCACTAGGACTCCAAGATCCCTTTCACAGTTACTGCTATTAAGCCAGGTTTCATTTAATATATATGTGTACTTTTGATTTTTCTTGCCTAAGACTTTATTTTTCTCAAGAATTTCATTTTATTAGATAGGGCCCGGTGTTCAAGTCTGTTGAGATCCATCTGGATCTAGAGCCTATCATCTAGGGTGTTGGCTATTTCTGCCAGTTTAGTGTCATCTGCAAATTTGATTTCTTCTTCTGGTGCCTTATCTAAATCATTTATGAAAATGTTGAAGAGTACTGGCCCTAAGACAGAACCTTGTGGTATCCCATTGCTTCCTTCTCTCTATGTAGATGTAGTACCATTAAGGACTACTGGTTGAGTATGGTTTGTCAGCTTGTTACAAATCTGTATGGTAATTATGCTATGTGTCCCACTTTGTTCTAGCTTACCAAGAAGAAGGTTGTAGTCTACTTTGTCGAATGCCTTACTGAAGTCTAAATATACTATGTTCACAGCATTTTGCTAGTCTACTAATTTAGTCACTTTGTTCAAGAATGAAATAAGATTGTTTTGGCATGATTAGTTTCCATCCATTGCTTCTTGTTCTGCCTTCGGGTGCTTTGGAGAATAAGTTGACCCCCTCTTCTTTGTGACATTCACTCCATGAGTGATAGCATGAGGTTTGAAATGCTGCTAGATTCCAATAACTTTATAATGTGGGAAATAAAAGATTGAAAATTTGACTGAAAACATCTAAATAACAAAAAAATGATTCATTGTCAGCAAAGGAACCTGTTGCAGGAACCAAATTGCATCTGGAGCTTAGATCATGGGCTTTTTCTTTTGCCTGTAATAGCAGTTTGTCTTGGTCTCCTTGCACACTCATGGAAACCTCTACAACATAGCTGGGATTGTGACATGTTCCAACATTAGCAAAACTTCTTTTCTCACCTGCCAATCTGACAGCTACCCTACTTTTTAAGATCAATCAAATATATTGTGCAATGAAAAAGTTGGTTTTCAGAGTAAATAAAGCATTCCCTTAAATTACCACATCCCTCTGTTTATCCTCTTACAAGCAAAGTTTAATATGATTTCATTTTCAATCAAAGAAAATACAAAGGTTTTATTTTATTGGTAGTTACAGGAATTTCTTCTTTATAAGACTTGCTAAAAATTCAGAGGGTTAAATGACTGTTTGTTAGCAATCAACTTTAGCAGGTAAGTTAAGAGCTTTATGATGTGGCTTAGAACTAGCCAAATAGATCTTTCAACCCTGCTACCTACTAACTATTGCCATCTGTTCAAAGGTAACTGTCATTGTTCCAGCAGTTAAAAGGAATTGTTTAGTCACACAATCTTTTATAGAGTTTTTTATAATGTGGATGGTTTTATCTTTTTTTTGAATATTTTGTCTAGTTCATCAGTTAGCTTCTTGCATAATTCAGTGCCCCATTAGGGGATATTAATATACAATGAATCATCACCCCCAAATTTTCTGGTTTAAAGAAGGTGAAGGGGAATGTGCATTGTCATGAGGCATCACGGGCCGGTCCTTTTGTCAGCCTTTGAAGCTATAAATTCGAGGCCTCTGCAGGCTGCCACATAATTACAGATGAGAAATAGAGAGGGAGTACTTTCTCATACAGTTAGTAG
>JANHFL010002421.1:0-11954 GCA_032468155.1 Oxyrhabdium leporinum
TCGATATATATATATATATATATATATATATATATATACAAAATATATAGCCATCCATCCATCCATGATGGAATGTTATCTGGATTCTCAGGATGGAGTGCATTCCACTACAACAGGAGTGTCAAACTCAATTTCATTGAGGGCCACATCAGGGCTGTGGTTGACCTCAGGGGGCTGGGCAGGTATGGCCAACTGGGTGGGTATAGTCAGCTTGATGCCACTCCCCAAACTGCTGGCATTGGGTAGACCGGGCTGTATCTACGCTGGCCAGAGCCGAGGCTAAGGTGGCCTGATCTTTGCACTGGGTAGACTGGGCTGACCTTTCCTCTTCTCATTGGGTAGAGCATGACAGCCTTGCAGGCCGGACCCGACAACATCGTAGGCTCGCAGGCCTTGAGTTTGACTCCCCTGCACTACAGCTTTATTTTGTTGACCTCCATACCTGAACAATTACTGTATTTCCCCGAAAATATGACCTACCCTAAAAGTAAGTCCTAGCTTGATTTTTTTACACATGCACCCAATATAAGCCCTACCCCCCAAAATAAGCCCTAATTAAAACTTCACCCACTGCAGGGTGCACAGGTAAAAATTAAGGTAGGGTGGGGATGGAGGGGTGGAGCTGCCCTTCTATTTACCTTCCGATAGTTGCAGCCAGGCCTCACACACCCCGACACCTGCCTTGCTGGCCCATTGGTCTGCAGCTCTATTATCGTCTGCAGAGGCCTTCAGGAAAGCCTTGCAGGACTTGCTGGCTGCAGAATTAGTAGTTCCTGAAGGTCTCTTACAGCAAAAACGAGGCCGGGGGCAACGTGCACAAGTGAGGTGAGTCAGTGGACGACTTCCCCCCCAAATAAGACCTGGTATCTTTTTTGGTGGCTTTATACACATATGCATACATACCTACATACATAAATATAAAATTCTCTATCATTATAAGCCTTCTAACTCCATGGATCTAGTATAGGTAATAGCAATAGCACTTAAGATATACCACTTCGTAGTGCATTACAGCCTTCTCTAAGCAGTTTACAGAGTCAGCCTCTTGCCCCCAACAATCTGGGTCCTCATTTTACCCACCTCGGAAGGATGGAAAGATGGGTCAACCTTGAGCCTGGTGAGATTTGAACTGTCAAATTGCAGGCAGCCGGCAGGCAGCAGAAGTGGCCTGCAGTACCACATTCTAACCACTGCGCCACCAGAGCTCACCAAATGATTATTTGTTAATATTATAAAAACAATTGAGTCAACTCCTTATTTCCATTTCATAAAAATTAATAAATCTATTGTTTAACCTAATCCCACTACACAGTGCTAATCAATTACATATACTGTTGGAGATTACATGATCCATTGAATCAACTACAGTAGCTAACTATATTTTGGCCTAGCATGGTATGCGAAAGCAGCTGCTGTGCTTACTTTTAGTTTTTGGTTTACCATGTCATGACAAGATTGGGTGCAATCTTGTTTAAGTTTGCCACAGATAAACGTGGCAAACAAAGTATGAAAACAAAGTATTTATGAATAACACAATCTGCTCTCAAACAACATGCAACTATGAACGTCCTAAAATTCATTTTTACCTGGTGGATTCTTGGCAGGATCGTTGTGGCTTGGACTTCCTGATTGTCCAGAATCTACCAAACAAAAAATATGAAGAAATATGTATTATTTGTTTTTAGCATGTCACAAAGCTTACAGTGTTTTGACTGAATCAGTTTGTATAATGTAATTCTGAACAATTCACTGTTATCATTGAAGAACAAGGGGCAAAAATAGATTGGTACCCCTTATGAAAATTTTGCTTAATCGTTATGCATACCTGGCCTATATTTCCTAAAATACACAACTGGAAACAATGTGTATTGTTGAACTGAAGAACACAAAAAGTATCATTCCCAAAATGGGGAGGTATAAAAATGGTTAAATAAACACAAGCTATATCAGGCACACATATAGAAACCCCCATAAGGCTCAAGAGCTATAAACATTGCTTAAATAAATAAATAACAGTTTAAAGGAACAATTTTTTCAAGATCCACAGGAAATATATACAATAATGTCCAAACCTCTCCCACTAAAATGTTATCTGTCCATAAATAGATTTATTGAGCTTAGCCCAAAGTCAGCATCATTGGATACAAATCTAATATGAATGTATGTTAATAAGGGAATCATAAAAGAGGTATGAAATAATATAGTTAAGCATAATTTTACAGAAAGTTAATTACTTAGTATTAATAAAGTTTATATGAAATTTGATGTTTCAAAGGCATAAACTGTTAAACTTTTACTATAGCAGTATCCTATGGGAAGGCTGTGTGAGGGCCTCGTGAAGAGATTAGTAGCTGCTTCGGTCAGGCATGTTTTGTCAGCAGTGGAAGGGGAGTGCAGCAAGGGTAGATGGCAGAGTACAGGGTGACCAAAAAGGCAGAATTTTGGGGGGTGTTAGGTATGCAGGGGGAGCTGGAACACACACACTGAGGTTGTAAATGTGGGCAGGCTACTAAGTTCCCAAATTTTGATAATGTGATTGGGGAGCATTGCAACAGCCATAATTTCAAGGAGCAGTTGTACTTACAATTTTTGCAGCACTATTAGTAGCTAAACCAATGGACATTAACCACAGATATCTGTATTGCTTTCTATAACAGCAGCATGATTTATTTTAATAATATCAAGTATTTTATATTTTATAGTCAATTTAAGCATGAATTATAATTATTTCTATAATTTTTAATTCCATCTATTCTGTCTAGCACAATATAGAGATATATCATAGCCTTTAATTTCTGCAATGGCAAGTTGAACCCAAATATTTGAATCTTAACACCTATTATATGCAACATTTTAAAGTATATCTGATTTTAGCATACTTTATATTAAATCAGCAAATGTGTACGAATTAATTAAGTTGCATCTATACCAGGATGTAAATCCATTTTTGCCTTCTTGTTATGAAGACTGACATTAGGGAGCATTAGTGATAGAGGGCTCTATCACCGGTAGTTTGGCCAGAGTTATGAGACTGGAAATTTCAATAATGGAAATCATCTTAATTTATCATAGATATTGAATCTAATGGAAGATAACAGTAATTGCTACAAGTACAAGCAATGGAAAGACAAAATCATGGTGAGTAGACTCATTTAAAAGGGATCACAACTATTTTTTTACTACTTTTATTAAAACACAGAATCAACTCTCATGAATAGAAGGTATAAAAATTCAGACTGGGCCACTAGAAAGAAAATAATTTTCCAGACATCCTGCTTCCTGCCCTTTCTTCATCAGTAGAATACACAGGACAACAGGAAGAAGAGGATGTTTCCATCTCTTCTACTTCTTCAAGAACCATCGGCATTCTGGAATCATCCCTCTCATCTTCAGTTGGCCAATCTCTATCACTAGGATGTAGTGTTGACATGTATCTCCCTTGGGCTTTCCAATCAAGTAATACTGAGCCTGAATATGCAGCCAGTCATGCAAACCTGGATGTCAAAAGCTATTGCAATTAAAGCATTCATAACGAACAAATGTCATCTCTAACTCTCATTTGACAATTTCTGAATAGCTTTGCAATGAATCAAATATTCCAGTTTCTCCCAATGACACAAAAAGTCCAAGATATATTTGCCTTCTCCCCCATCAAATGGGAAGGAGACAGAGGAGCTATATATAAAAAGGGAAGGTAGGAGGATGTAATGTTCTATTCTCCAAGAAGAAATGGTCTCCTAAGATTGTATGTATTTTCAGTGAGACTGAAAACTACAAACGAAAGGTCATGGGACTAAACTGTAAAATTACAGAAAATGGTTCAATAAACTTGACATCCAACTTCTTATATGATCCCGCAGAGGGGAGGTACTTGATAGAGAGCCAGATCTCTATAAGCAGTGGGGGAGATTTCTTGACAAAGATGCTTAGCAGAATTGCTTGTAGAAAGATACATCATGATCCAGCTAAAGTATAAAGAAGTGCTAAGAAGATTGAAGCGCCTGAGAAGATGAAAGGAACAGGGAAGTAAATGGGAACTTAGAGACCGCTAGACTTTTTTTTCAACTTTCTAATGTAAGAGGCAAGGTTATTTAATTAATTAATTTTTTGTTTGTTTGCTGCCCATCTCACCGCGAGGCAACCCTGGATGATTTACAACATTAAAAGC
Source organism: Oxyrhabdium leporinum (assembly GCA_032468155.1). Taxonomy (NCBI): domain Eukaryota; kingdom Metazoa; phylum Chordata; class Lepidosauria; order Squamata; family Cyclocoridae; genus Oxyrhabdium; species Oxyrhabdium leporinum. The sequence goes on from JANHFL010002421.1 coordinate 4,169, forward strand.
AATAAACCCAGAAAAATACATACATAAAACCATAAAAGTAGAGATTATGACTAAAGAGGGGGGCGCGAGCACAAAATGTATGGGAGGAGGTGGTTGATATAAAACAGGATGCAAGAATGAGAAAAAGAAAGAAGAGACCATGTGTCCACTGAATAACAGACACCACACAAGGTGGTGGAAGCAGCAGAAAATGGATGAATATAAACAAACTTTACAACTTTAGCAAATAACTCTGACCCTACTTACTCTTCAGATCGACATGACCTAACTCTTTGTAATGGGCTCTACAGACAGAAATGGAAAATCAACAGCTCACAGAACGTTCTTCTTCCCATTCTGGTAGAAGATACTCCCCGCTCCCAGACTATTTGCTGTAGTTCGGCAACCATGTTGCTTCTATGGGTTGTATATGAACTTAAAAAGGAAGAATCTAGCAGACTTGAAAACTAGGCAATGTCACTTCACAACACAAACGATTATCTTGATCTTCCAAATTTTGTCTTTAGTGAAAAATAAATACTAAAAAGGGAACTACTTTATAACTGAGAATCACCAAATAAAACAGCTGTTAAGACACCTGCCGCTCACACCAACAAGCGAGGGACAGATAACAGAGCATTTAGAGCTGACTCCACTCCTGAATCTATTCGAAAAAAAGAACTGTGCAGGACTTAACCCTCAAGCAGAAAAAAGGCAGAGATGAGGTAAGTGCAATTATTACTTGCAGACCAATTAGATCACTCCACATATTTCCAACTATGGAGTGAATAGAAGGCAATGAGACTTCAAAGGGCAATTATTCTGTCCTTGAGCAAGCGGCTCCACTGTGGAAACTCTTGATAAATTTACTACGCGCCAAAGCTCTTCCTGAGCATCGTCTCAATATTCCCAGTACATGTCTTTGGTTTAGACAAATCCAGCCTGCTTTTGGAATAGCTTTCTCAAGCCTGTATCATCGCTTTCAAGCTCTAAGGGTAAACGTTTGAATCTAAGTAACCTCAGGACTCTTTCACCAGCGATGACTTCAGAGAAGCTTTAACCAACAAACTCCAATTAGTTAGAGAATGTGCTGAGGCTGTAAGTCACAGTTCTTGATTGACAATTGTTAGTTGAACAACAGTTCAAAAGTGACTTATGATCCATCCTTGACAATTTTTACAACATTCCAATGTTCACATGATTGCAATTCAGGTGCTTGGCCACTGGCTGCCGCATCTTGCAGGCATGTGATCACAATTTGCAACTTTCCTATCCAGCTTCATATAAACAAAGTGAATTGGGGAAGCTGAAGTTGTTTAATGACTGTGTGATTCACATAATCACTGTGTGATCTGCTTAACAACCATGGTAAAAATGGTCATAAAATTAGGTCTCGCCTCACGATGACTTGCTTAATGACAGCATCACTTAGTGACTCAAATTCTGGTCTCAATTGTGGTAAGTCAAGGATTACACAATGCATTGCCAGATTCAGGCTAAACGGATCCCATACAGAGATTGGATGACTTAAGAGAAACATTGGGGGCAATGCACTTTACAGTGAAACCATTAAGTAATCTAGTCCAACCATGCACTCAGGACTGGGTCCGTAAACTGAATCAACAAATTTCTAATGCTGCTACAGCCACAGACCACCAATGGAGAACCTTTAATATCTAATCCAGTCCCCGATAAGTCTGCAGCTTGACCAAATGCTACATCACCTAAATGTACACACACTTTGAGGGGAAAAAAGCTCATTTCTGGCATTCATTGGATCCAGGCACGCTTTTAACACTAACGCCATACCGTGGTGGAATTCTCCAATTCTATCCTTCCTGTGAGGGCTAGACTGGGATGCTAAAGATGAAACTACCAAATTAGAAGTATTGGCAACCACTCACTGGCTTTGGGTCTCGTGCTCTTCTTGGAATTGCCTCTTCGGTTATTAACATACGTTTTCTCATATCCAAAATATACCCATTTCCCCAGCAGTTGATATAAATACCAAACAGTATGTACCAAACCTATGTTCTCACCATTCTTGAGGGTCTCCCTGTTACATAGCCACTAATGGGTCCTCATATCGATAGATGCATACGTCTAAATCCTAATAATTATTTTATGGGATATTGCAGGGTGGAATATTAAATCCAAAGACTTCATTCTCATGAATTATGTTGCTGCATTTGATATATTCTGACTTCAAGAACCATGGCAAGCTAAAAGCTTGTTGATAAGTGGGTCTTTCTCACTTACAGCAGCTCTTGGAGAAGGACGAGGTAGATTTGTGGTGGCTTTTATTACCCTGAAATATTACGCATAATTTATAATTGTGGACCCCATTTCTTACTTTCCTGTTTACTTATATCAAATAAACAGCACAAACCCAGGAGGACTGGGCTAGCTTTCATATTATCCATTTATAAAATGGCACCAGAGACCTGCCTGCTAATTATATGCCTTTTAGGTGTAATAAGTTCATTCTATGCTAGACACTTATACAAAAAGACTAGTTGATTGGATTGATCTAGAACAGGCATATCCAACCCATGGTCACACGCGGGCGGCCCTGAACAGCTAGTATTGCAGCTCCATAAGATTGTATAAAAAAATAAAAATCATCAAGGAAATTTGTTATTTATATACACATTAACTGTATTATATATTGTATACGCAGCCCAAGACAATCCCTCAATAAAATCCAGGCAAGCCAAAGGTTTGGATGCCCATACACTAAATAGCAAGCAGGTTTCAAGACTGGATGTTCTATTGGTGGACAGGGCTTTATACTTCAATAACTGGCTCCAAACTACACATTTAAAATAAGCTCAATATTATACTGCATTTATTGATTTTAGGGCCATATCCAGTCTGGCTCCAAGTCTAGTCCATAGAGCACCAAGTGTATGAATACTGCCATTAATCGAAGATTACTGTTGTGTATGCGTAATCTTTATAAGAATTCTAGAATCAAGTTTCAAGGCAGTATGCAAGGCCACCACACTAATGATACTCCAATTTACATGAGGGAGGGATATATTTTATCTTCCCTGCTGTTTAATCTGTACAAAAATCCACTCATGATTAGAATCGTCAGTTAGAAGAACCTCGTCCCCCAAAACTACCAAACACACATATTGCAACTTTGTTGTATGCAGATGACACAGAAGTCCTGTCACAAACATTTTCTGCACTAAAACGAGCTCTTAATGCTCTAGCCAATATTGGTCTGAGGAATCACTGAAATCAACTAGTAAAACTGAGAACTTGATCTTTGCAAAGACACCTCTCACACTCACCACTCTTGAGCAAGGTACCACATATACTGTACCTGTGCATTTTGTTTTTCTTGCCTAAATGTAGAACCTTACTTTTTTCACCATTGAATTTCATTTTGCTACCTAGTGCCCAATGTTCAAGTCTGTCAAGATCCTTCTGTATCTTAAGCCTATCTTCCAGAGAGTTGGCTATTCCTGCTAGCTTGGTGTCGTCTGTAAATTTGATGATCCCCTCTATCCCCTCCAAATCATTGATGAAGATGTTGAAGAGTACTGGGCCTAAAACAGACTACCTAAAGTCAAAATGGGCACATAGACCTGTATCATAGTACAGTGAAGTTATTGTTTTTGACACAGGACTGTCCTTTAATAAGGACAATTACAAATCAATATGGTTCAGGACAATCTTACAAAAACTCAACATCTCAGCTTTTTCAGAGGGTTAGAGTGCGCACTCAGCACATTTAAACAACTTATCAAAGACCTGAAAACCCAACAGGACCAATCTATCCACATAATAATAGTTTTCTGTGCAGTCAAATCCCTTTTATAAACCAGTGAGATACTTACACCACATAACTATTTTCAAATTCCAAACAGCACTAATTTTACCACACTTCAATGTTCCCCCTGCAACTGTTTTGAAGGGCTGATACAAAAAAAGATGAGTTGAGGTTATGCCTCTGTGGATCTCATAGACACTATTTAGAATCATATTCTTCATCTCTACTTTGACTAAAATTTGCTGTATTTTTAACACACCATTTTATGTTAATCTTCATGTTTTTAATGCCTTTAAATTCAGGCACAAGTCTATACTACTGGAGAACTGTGTGAAATTTTTCTGGTACAGAACTGAGAAATAGTATTTTTATCTTTTTCTACACTGGCAACTAGCTATTTATATTATTTTTCTAACAACACAATAAATATTATAATTTGTTGTCTATCTTGTTTGCTTTACTGATGCTCAAAATCTTATTTTATAACATGGATATTTAATAAGTATTTATTTTAAGAAGACATTTCAGATAACTATTTCATTTTCACCACTTAATGTGATAGACTTCTTCCCTACATGTATATTGCTTGTAGCAACTATGTAGAGTTCAATTATACAATAGTCACGTATCCAACTACCCATGCCATTACCCATTTTCTATCATTGCTGCTTGAACTTTCAGTAACATTTATGCAATCTACTAATTGTGAATTAAACTTCTTTACACATTGGTATATTAATTGCTATGAATTTAAAAAAAAAACCTTTAGATATATCCCTTCATGGGCATTTCAAATACCTCTCTTTTTCAGTTCTAACAAAATGGATTCTAGCAGCAATTTGCCTTTTTTATGCAGTTACCAAGATTTAAATTGTTAACTAAGCCAATATTATGAGAAGAGGAAGCTATGCTTTAACTCAAATAAAACTGAAGTATGCACCTTCCATCTAAGCAATCATACAGCAAAGAAAGGTTAAATATAAAACACAACTACCATCCAAAATACCTTGGAATAATCCTTGGTCAATCCCTTACATTTGGAAAACACCTTGAAGTAATTGGACAACAATTGAAAACCAGGAACAACTTGATTAGGAAAATTGTAGGAACAGATTGGGGAACACAAGCCAAAACATTGCTTATAGTGGCACAATCACTATTACACTTTGTTACCAAATACTACACATCTGTATGGGGAAGAAGTTGTCATACTAACGAGACTGATGTTCACCTTAATGACACAATGAGAATAATATCTGGAAACCTTAAATGCACACCTCTCTCACGGCTCCATGTTCTTTCTAACATTCCCCCTCCTGATCTTAAATGATTACAATAGACAGTCCGAGAGTGGAGTATAATAAACATGCCATCGACTCCTAGAGATCTTCCAATACATAAAATATTAGACTCTCTACCTCTCACCAGGCTTCAGTCTAGCAAACCAATTTGGAATAACATAGCACAATCTTACAATCTAGATCAAGGGTGTCATTTCTTCGAGGGTCGGATCATAATTGAAATTCTCCTCCGCGGGCCGGTGGGTGGGAGGAGATGGGACAGATGTCTCCTGCAGCACCCTACTGGCCAAAATGGGATGTGGGGGGCTGTGTATGTCCCCCACGCCTCATTTTTGGCCTCCTGCAGCACTCTCCCGGCCGAAAACGGGCTGCATGGAGGCCCTGCAAGGCCCATTTTTGGCCAGAAGAGTGCTGTTGGAGGCTAGGAGGTCTAAAACGGGCCTCGCGGGGCCTCCAGCAGCCCATTTTTGGCCAGCAGAGGCACCACAGGTGGGTCCTTTGATATTTCCAGGCCGGTCCCACGGGCCAGATTTAAGTACTCCACAGCCTGCATCCAGCCCACGGGCCTTGAGCTTGACACCCATTATCTAGATTAAGAATGGTGATTAAGATGGGTGACTTTTAATAACCACAACCAAACAGATCATGCAAATCGAATGAAACCACTTCCAGGGATGCAGCTGCCCCCAAACACATGGAGCCACCTGAATAGAATTAGGACAGGCCATGCCAGAACTAAGGCAAAGCTCCTTAAGTGGGGAATGGCTGACAGCCCATAATGCGAATGTGGCGCACCTGAACAAACTATAACACATATAGTTCAAGAATGTCATCTAGGTTGATCTCATCTCGGCCTCACAGAAGCAGTTAGATAGTTAGTTTTCTTAGATATCGAATTATAACATTTATCCCATTGCAATTCTGTTGCTCCCTATTATGGTGATTTTATTATGGTTTTATCTTAATTTAATGTATTATCTCCTATATTGTATTGTCTACATATCTTACATACACACACAAATATTCTGATGCTTCATTTAAATTTGTATATCAATGATTGCATGACCTCTGTAGATGCCGTACACTAAATAAATTAAATCAATAAATTGTTAACTTTAATTTTAATTAAATAAACAATAGTGGCAATTAAAACATTACATAATCAATTCATTTCTAATCTTATTTATTATTATTTATTATGACTTGGCCTTTGCTTAACCTTTTCACTGCCCTGTTAAACCAGAAATGCAGTAGGATTTGATTTCCTTTTCATACATTAAAAAGGTCATTATAATAGATACCCGAACAAAACAAACTTTTCAGCTTTGTTGGGCATTTTCTCAGAAATGAGTTGCATTTCTGCTAAGAATAATTTTGATCTGTACAATAAGTTGTAAGTCTTTCAAGATGTGAAATAAAATTCCTTTCCGTTTAGATCGGTCTTCTCCTACTCCCTTCCAAAATGTAGATGGCCACTACCGTGGGGAGTCTTGACCAAGCAAATAAACTGTATGCATTAGGCACCTAATCTTCCACTGGTGTGTCATTTCCTTAGGTGTTACAGTGAGCTATGCTAGTTCAGTTATTCTTTTTATAATCTCCCCACCATTGCACTGGAGATTTCAGTTCCCTCTTTTATTCTTTTCTGCACACCCACAATTTAAGAATGCAGTAGAACAAATACAGTGAAATATGCATTAATCTAATCTAATGTACTTAATATATTTCTTTCTTTTTTGGGTGAAAAGAAAATGGTACTTAAAAAAAAGAAGAATCCTTGCTATTTCCTCCAAACATGGCAACCTATAATTAATCTTACCTGTGATTACTTCCAAGCAAGACAACTTCTAATTGTGAATATCAGACTTAGACAACATGAAAAAGTAGAAAACTAAACCTTCCAAACTCATTTTCTGACTTCTGGCAACTGGGGAAACTAGATAGAGTTCAAAGTATATTCATATAGCTATATCATTACATAATTTCTAATGATCCTATAGGAATTAAATCTAAGGAACACAAGAAAGAATAAAAACAGAACATTCTTTAACGCTGTTCTCCACTTGATTAATTTACTTTATATAGTGGCCTTTCTCAACCTTGGCAACGTTAAGACATGTAGTTCCCTTCCCAGAATTCCTCAGCCAGAAAGGAGGCTGAGGAATTTTGAGAGTTGAAGTCCACTATCTTAACTGGATATATTACACATTTATACAAATAAATTTATTTCTATATTTAATATCTTAACTGGAATAGTAAAACAAGTCAGGTGAAATGATTACTGCTTATTTGTCCTTTTCAAACCATACTGAAAAGTTAATCCTGCTTGTACAGTAAGTAACTAAAGTAAAGAGAGCATGTCAATCAGCAAACTGTTTAGCAGAAAGTTCTCCACAGTAAGTTACAGACAGTAGTAGAACACTAGCACAATTGTGTATTTCAAGCATTATTTCCAAGCATGGTAAATTATGTAACTGAGGTAAGATAAACATTACCAGCAATAAGCTGAAAAAGAGTCTCTTAATTTTAAAATGTTCCAAAGTTAGCAGTGGGTTAATAGCTGGAATTAAATTACCATATTACATTTTCAATTTTTTTTCCTGGGGTTGTAATACAAATAATATAATTATATAATATAATTTTCTGTTTCAATCAGGTTTCAGGACCGGGCACAGCACGGAAACAGCATTGGTCGCCTTGGTGGATGATCTCTGGAGGGCCC
>JANHFL010002421.1:15962-34444 GCA_032468155.1 Oxyrhabdium leporinum
TAGAATAGAATAGAATAGAATAGAATAGAATAGAATAGAATAGAATAGAATAGAATAGAATAGAATAGAATAGGAAAAAAATAGAATAGAATAAAAAATAGAACGGAATAGAGAATAGAATAGAACAAAAACTAGAAGAGAATATAGGAGAAGAGAATAGAGAATAGAATAGAAATATAGAATAGAAATATAGAATAGAAATATAGAACAGAATAGAATATGGAAATGAAGAATATGGAATGGAATGGAATAGAATAGAATGCAGAATAGAATAGAGTAAAATTTAGAATAGATTGGAACAGAATGGAACAGAACAGAATCGAATCAAATCTGGAAGGGACCTTGGAGGTCTTCTAGTCCAGCCCCCTGCTCAAGCAGGAAAGCCTATACCATCTCAGACAAATGACTGCCCAGAGACAAGTGACTGTCCAGCGTCTTAAATTCATCAAGACTGAGAAACATTGTTTTAGTTCCAATTCAGTTGTCTTTATCTTTTCAATTGTCGGCCTTGGCATGGGTGTGTCCTAACCATCGCGGCAATCAATTCTGAGGGCTTAGCGTCTTTCCACTTTTCCATCTCTCTGCATGTCTTACATTGGCTAGGCATGGCCACAGATTACATTTCAGAAATCAGTACCATCTTGGAAGTGGGCTTAACTTATGAATGCACAATATTAGAGCTCAAGTCAGTTCAGGCACACACACACCCCCAGCACGACAAATCGGGGTCTTAATTAATTTCTTACACATAGTGCTGTAAATAAAAGAACGCTAGTATAATGTTAGCCCTGCTACATCTATGACCCCATGCCGTATAGAAGTGTATCCCTCCGGGTTAACGCACAGCCACTGACAAAGAACAGACTAGTGCTAAGCCATGGTTTGGTTTAGTCGAATGTAATGAATAAACTACCATTGGCTGGATTCGTATCAGACATCGAATTTTAAGCTGTCATTTATAAACCAGTGCAGATAATTGCACTGTGGTTTAACGCGGGAGATAGGAAGCCAGCCGCTTAAGGAATCAGAGACTCCCTCCCTGTGGAAAGGCCGCCAAGCGCTTTGCTGGCCACGGAGGACCAAGAGGAAACAGACCGCCGTTAACAAATCTATGCTGGCTTACGCTGCAACCATAGCTTGAGCAGGCCACAATATTAACACACAGCTGGATTCCTGGAAGGCCTGTCGCTCACTCGGCAGCGAGACGGGCGGCCTGTGAATTCCATAAATAAAAGTCATGGCAACGGTGAAGCTTCAACACAACGCAAAGCCAGAAGCAGCCGAAACGTTGGGGCTCTTAAGGGCGGTACTCCGGAGAGGCGATCGGTCAGACCTCCTTCCCTCCAAGGCGGCCGTGTGTGTGTGTGTGTGGCTAAGCCGCTGTCGGGAGAGTCGGGCTACATGGCCTCTAGGCATCTCTCCACGTTCTGGGCCCGTGAAGGGCCTTCCCGGTGGAGAACAGTTCGAGCACCACATCGATCCCCGGCTGAATTATTTATCCCCGCTTCCCAGCGTTGCACGGTTGACCCATACACTGATTTGCAGAGGCTCAATATGGATACTTGGGGGGGATGGGGGTGGTGGGTCAGGGCGTTATGTGAATCCATCCATCCAAACCCCTTAGGCCGAAACCATTGAAGCCAAAACGATTGGTCGTCACGAAGCCCAAACCGCCCGGGTGGCGTCATGAAGCCTGGGAAAGCCTCGGGGTGAGGGTCCTGGCTTGGCTGAACGACCCAAGTCAACTGCTATGGGGAAAGGGGCTTTTTTAGGACCCGGCGTGATAGGAACCAGAACTTGATGGTCACAGCGAGAGCAAAGGGCGGCCCAATCATAGTGACTGGACCGACTGCCCTCCCACGGAGCCATCGGCTCCACGGAGCGTCAGGCAGCGGTGGCCAAAAGGGAGCCCCCCACCCACACCCCACCGGTGCCGGCCATAAATCACAGCTCACAAGCTGCCACAGGTATCTTAACGTAGGATGCCAACGGAAAACAAACTATGCAACCCACGGATGCGAGGCGAGAGCCCAGGCATGATGCGGTTTGGGTTTGGGTTTTGGTTTTTTTTTTGGGGGGGGGATGTTTCTTCAATCTGCCGGCCTTAAGCACATTTTAGGTTTTTAGGGAAACGGAACTTCCCCCTCCCCCCCAAAAAAAACTCCCCGGTGTGCTCATCGAAAACCAACTTTGGATGAGATTTGTTTTTCCCCAGGAATCTCAGGTCTGGTTTTCTTCTCCTCCCAACCTCCACCCCGAGCTGCAAGTTTACCCAGCCGCAAGGAGCCAGTTCTCAGAATTTAAAAACAAAGCAAAAACAAAAAAGAAAAACAAAACCAACGCCACGCACAGAGGCTATTTGGTTTGGCAATCTTTATATATCCACAATACAGAATAACCATGCACAGAATCCAAGGGCAGCTATTTACAAGGGGAATTGCACTTAACAAAGAATCTGCGGGAAGCCACGAAGAGGGGGGGGGGAAACAACCCAAAGCCCAAAACCAACCCCCCCCCCAAAAAAAACCCACCAAAACCCACAAACCAACCCTCGGACTCCTTCGTCACCTTACCGCCTCCGGAGATTCGACAGGCGGGTTTCAACCAGGGCCAGAGAAGGAATTTCATCGCCTTTCCAGCGTTTGGCCAGCGCTCTGTGGCCGATTCTAAGCCCCGGCGTTTTGGGGGTGGGGAAGGAGAGGCAGAGCCCCCAGAGTGCTTCGTGCCCCAAGCCGGAACTGCCACGTTCTCCCCTTGAGACCCCTTGCAAAGGGAGAAAGAGAGAGAGAGAGAGAGAAGAGAAAGAGAGAGAGAAGAGAAAGAGAGAGAGAAGAGAGAGACCTCTGTCTCAAGCTGGGGTGCTGCTGGAGGCAGAGATGCCTTGCTCTCCCTGTTGCCCGGTGCCGGAGATCCCTCTATCCCTCTATAGCTTGAGTCAGGTTCATAGAGTGCCATTTTGTAAAATATCAATATTCCTATCCTAGTGGTATTAGGTATTTCTTTGTTAAATAATACACACATATACTTCCAAACCTAAATATACTTTAAAGTACTCTTTCAGACTTGGTTCTGAAACTGTTTACAGATTTAATGTCTTGCTTTCTGTACCAATTAATGTTGCATGTTTACAGCTCAATTTAAGACAGCAAAAGGCTGTACTGTAGTTTCATTCGCCATCTTAAATATTTTCTATGCAAATATTTGAAGATTAGAATCTAGCAATTGAGAAATAACAATTCTTTCGAATTTGGTTTTGTTAATGTACCTTTGCTTTCTAAGACTTTTCTGATGATGCCAAGAACATGTGGAAGAAGTATCAAATAGGTTGAAGGTGTAAACATTTAGGCTTATAGAATAAGAAGCGTTTAGGAAAATGGGGAGTGGCAGTACTAGTCTTATCTTGCTAACAGAACAATTGTTTGGGGGGGGGGAAATACAAACTTTAGATTTCGTTTAGTGTAAAAATGTTGATCTTTCAAACAACCCAGGACCAACAAAAAAAGGATATCAATTAGCTTTACTAGTAAATCAGCTAGATCAAGGTCTTCAAATCCAGCTTAAGTTAAATAATTTTTACAGAAGTGTGTTCTTTTCAGCTAAATAAAGTACTAGGAACTATCAGAATATTTACTAAACCTGGAAAAACTATTTGAGAAATTTTAAGACATACAAATTCTACTATAAAAATACTATGTAGCATTTTGTCTATTATTTGGAATGAATGTTTGTTGACATCAATCACAGTGGCTGTGCATAAAAACATTCCACTTTATTACATATATCAGAATAAAATATAAAATAAACTGAATGTGGTGGGAAAGAAATGAAACAAGCAAAGATTTGTAATTTACCATTTGTCTGTTCAATGCTTAATATTCTTGAGAATAAAAGCAAAATCAAAGTCAAGAGAGTCGCTACCTCTGCTATTTAAACTATATGCCTTGTGTACTAATTACTAAAACTATTTATTTCTTCAAAACAGAGGAATACAAATCTGAATCACAGAATACAAGCATGAAGCGTGCAGAACATCTGGCCTGCATCTGCCTAGTGCTGTTTAACAGGAATGTTATCCTAAATATAGAGACAGATAGCATCACATAAAGCATCTACTCTAAATATAGTTTAAAATACTACAAAGCAAAGAGCCAATAATATAAATATATTCACATTTAAAATGTCATGCACACTAATACAAGTAGTCCTTGACTTACGACCACAATTGAGTCCAAAATTTCTGTTGCTAAGCAAGACAGTTATTAAGTGAGTTTGGCCCCATTTTACCAACTTTCTTGCCACAGTTGTTAAGTGAATCATTGCAGTGAAGTTCATAACACAGTTGCTTCCCCATTGACTTTGCTTGTCAGAAGATTGCAAAACATGATCACATAACTCCAAGGCACTACAATCATCATAAATACATGCCAGTTGACCAGTGTCTGACTTTTGATCATGTGACCATGGGGATATTACAACGATCATAAAATGTGAAAAGGTGTTTTTTTCCAGTGTCATTGTAACTTAAAACAGTCACTAAACAAATGATTGTAGGTCGAAAACTACTTGTTTAGCAAGCAAATGCACATAATTGAATCAATTTCTTTAGTTAATGTAACACTGACAGTTACCTGACAACAGCTATGGTTATAGGAAAATTCTTGGAATCACATCATCCCATATAGCAGTACCCAAGGTACAAGATTAGCAAGAGGAAGCTTGTCTTATTTACAATGACTTGCTTATCCATTCCAAACGGGCATGGTTGAAATCAAAAGTTCTGCTTGGTGTTTCACACACCCCTTAGAATTCTGGTCCTGTAATACCACTGTGAAGTGCCAGCACACGGGTAGAGGAAACAGGACTGGCAAGATCCCACCGCTGTCCTTTGGGTTTACTATAGTAATTTCTGTTAATTTTAAATTTCATATGTAATACAAAATAGTCCTTTATGAGTAATTAATATTTTGAAATTTTACAGACATCAGAGATATACCCTGTGGGGGCAATTTTCACAGATTAAATTAAATATTATCTAACTTATTTCATAAAAGCATTCAGTGTATTGGTTACGCATCTTTGTATATACCGGTAGATTCAATCCACGTTGCTTTCAGATTTATTATTTGAAATTACTGCCTTGAAACAAAATTACATTAAATTAAATTACATTATTTGCAAAGAGGTCTTCTAAAAGTGAATTAATGTCTGCAGACAGGAGTGTCACAAATAAAACAAGAACAAAATAATAAAGAAACTAGAAATGTTTTCAAAAATTGTTCCCTGAATGTGTAATAAAATGATGCTGGCAATATAAAACATGCATAGTTCTTTCAATTGTCTAGTTAGGCATTTTTAGAAGATCATTCCAATTACTCAATGTACTGTACTCATAATGCAATATGCATAAACCAATCATATAAATCAATCATAGCCTCTAGGAGCTTTTAGTCATGCAATATACTGTAAGAAGAAAGACTTATCACTGCATGGCCTCTAGAAATGTTAATAAATATGAAAAAGTAAAGACACTGTAACCACCTTTTTCTATGTAACATTGCAGAATTCCTTTTCCAGGATTTTTTTCAACTTTCTATTGGAGCTAATAATTATGGAACTTCCAGGAGATCCTCTTCCAAGAAGAAGAATCAGAGCTGCTGAGATCAGCCAAGGTCAACTTGGTGCTGCCAACAGTTGAGATATTAAGTTTTTCATTATTTCTGTTTGACTTTCTACAGAAAAACTGGATTTCCTGCTTTTAAACTTGGCTCCATTTTTTCCCCAAGTTAATATATGAATGTGTTGCCAAAATAGAAGAATAATCTAGTGAATCCAGCATTATGTTTGTAACAGTGATCATCTGAAACTTTATTGATAAAATGAGGTGGCATCACCCAAGTTTGCACAAGCATTATACTGCTTTGAGGTTGTTAAAAAATGTAATTGTGGGATATTATTTTATTTATTTAATAAATAAACTCAAAATGAAAACACATGCTCTGTTGCTAAAGTTCACAACTTATTTAAAAGGAATTGTTGAATCTCTCATAGTTTAAGCGAAATACTGATTGTAAATTAGCAGACCAAACCTTTACACTCTTGAAACTGTCTCCCCAATTATCAAATCTATTTAATTATGGTAACTCTGTTTTGAGATTGGCATGGACAACTATTAAGACAAAATAATATATTGAGTACTTTATATAATATGACCTAGACATGGGAAACTACAAGGCCTACTGTGGGAATTTCTCACCAGGATCATCTTATCCTCTAATTAGCTTTGGAAATCACAGCCGAATTTTATGCGTATTTCCTTAATCCCATGTTTTCAACGGTACTTCCAAATAATAAAAGATTGAAGTTTGAAAAAGATTGAAAATTAATGAAACTTCTGTTGCTTTCTACACTTTTTAGTTTAGTTTGGAAGTTTATTATTATGCAGTATAGACAGATTTAGGGTTAGGTTGCACAAAACCCCTGGTTTTCAATTAGCATATTCTACACAAAATCTATTTTTTTCTACTGATTTTGCAAGTACATTCATTTTCTTTCAAATCTCTTCTATTAAAATCAATTGGATTTAGGGAATCTGACAGGATTGTGCTCAGCTAATTACATTATATTATAACTGATACAACAGTGATTTCAAAAATAGACATATTTAAAATAGTAAACTATTAAAATTAGTAAAATATATGTAGAGAATATATACAGGATTCAAATGTGGATCCTTTTGCTCTCTGAGCTTATTGTTTGCTTAAAGAAGTTTTATTACCTGACTAGATAACATCATCAATGCTCAATATTAAAATAAATTGATTTCAAATATTAACATATTTAAATATTTAAAATATTAAAATATTAAAAATGAAATATTTAAATATTTAAATACTAAAATCAATATTAATTTGTAATTGTAACATATTCTTTACCTAATGTTCCCAGTTATTTGCATAATTTCATTCTGCAGCACCATTATTTAAAGTATATATGAATACAGTATCTGATATATTCTAGTGAAAACTATTTCATATTTTTGCTTTGATGCAAATTTACTTTTTTTAAATTAAAATATAAACAAGATGTGGGACACACAAATCTAATAAATAAATAAAAATAATAGGGAAAATATATACTAAACTCTAAAACACCTAAACACATTTGGAAATAAGATCATATTGGATCTGCTCAGCCCACAATCAGGTCTTGAGGCCCATAAACTTTATACAGGTTCATACACAAGCATAAGCTGAAGTACAAGGGAATGTTTTCTACACAGTAAAGAGATATGAACTATTGTTTTGAGCCCTTACCTGTCTCACCTTCGCCTACACCAAATAAATGTTTATTTGCTTACAGCAAACACAGAATATAATCATACACTAGGCAATCATACATTAAAAATGCAAACAAAGAATCAAGGTTATTCTGAAGCAATCATAAATCTCATATACCATCACTATGGTACTCAAGGTGACTAAAAATAAAAAATAAAACAGACTTAAAAATTATTTAAAATATTTTAAAAACTGAGAAACTCAAGCAGAAAAGTCCTGTCTAAAATATGAAGTTCTTGCACCATTTTGTAAAACAGAAAGTGCAGGCTATGTACAATTCATCACTTAGAAGACAAGGCCTTCTCCAGTACATCAAACTGTCAGACCTCAGAACGTGAGGATCTCTTTAAGTAGATTTCTCCTTGCAACCTTAATGAACAAACAAGTTCACATTAAGATAAACAGGTCTTCCAATAATCAGCTTAGAGTCAAAAACCAACGTGCATAGGAAACAACTGGCAAAAGCTGTACTGGAAGAACCCAGTTAAACTTAAGTCCAAAAAGACAGAGGAACTATTAGCTAAGAGGAAACTGGACTCGAGGGACTAAGATTCAGCATGGAATTGCTTCTTAATCCTTAGCCATCATAGGATTTACAGGTGGTAGGTGTGGCAAGCATACGGCATCGTGATTACAGTTAGTTTGTCAGCTGTAATGTTTCCTGATCCAGGCAGAATTGCAAAAGTTCTTTATTGTGTTGGCTGCACAAACCTATTACAGGTTTTGTGTGACTATCCTAAACCTGCAAGTACTGGAAAGGATAGCAACTGCAGTACGTTGATGAGTTAGTGGTATCAAAGCTGCACCAAAATATCTGAACTGAAGGCCGTTGCTTGCTAGAGACAATTAAAATATCGGTGTTAAGAAGACCCCAAATGGCTTAAGGCATAATTACATGACAGACCTTTCTTGTTACAGAACTTTCGGGAAGCCTAAAGTGGAGAGAGGGTGTCCAAGGATGGACTTGCCGTTAAAGGCCCTATAACCGACATGCTAAGGAGAACCTTCTTCTACGTTAGTGTTTCTTAAACTTGGTGACTTTAAAATATGTGGACTTCAACTCCCAGAATTCCTCAGCCAGCCATACTGACTGAGGAATTCTGGGAGTCGCACACATCTTAAAGTTGCCAAGTTTGAAAAACACTGTTCTATATCACTCCCAAATTATGCTTGTGAACAACCATATCTAGCCTCCACATTCTCTGCCTTTATAAATTGTTCGTTAATTTTACCATTCTAATTTATGTTAAGCTTTTCATTCTGTGCTTTGATTTTTAAATTTTGTCAGCTCTCTTGATGAGTACAGTTCTCAAGTTAGGGAAAATGCAAGAGCAAAACTGAATAAATAAATAATGGGACCACATGTGGAGGCTGTCCAGGGCCTCACTAGGCACTATACCAAGAAGCAATGTGATTTTTCCCTGAAGACAGTGTGTTGCTCCGAGGCTACACTTCCAGCTACTAGAAATTCAAGAAAGGGCTTCAGAGCAACAGGAAATAAAGAAATGCAGTGTTTTCATTTTGCTTTTAAAGGGGCTTTGCTTTGTAAAGCAGCTTTGAAAGGATTCTTTGACTGAATCTTCAAAGTAAAGGACACCTTGGAAGCTTTGCACAGTTCTGATAACCACAGTATGTGTACTAAGAAAAACGATGTCTTTCCTGTTAATAAATATACAAGCCTACTGACACTTCCTGAAACAACGTAACTTCCCTCAAACTTAGGTTCTCCAGAACTGCTGGAATTGCATTATCAGACTGTATAACTCAAGCCTCAGACAGAATAAAGAATCTGATTAGAGAAAACACACAATTGTATTTCTAATCCATCCATTAAACTTGATGTTATTTAGGAATACTTGTAATTGTACTTACCTTATTCACTTTTTATTTCAGTTCTTACAAGAATCAAAGCTGACAGAATAAACCCTATAGAATAGTATATGTGCTTACTAGTGGCAAAATTTAAATGTGGTAAATGTACAAAATGTTTCAAATTCCAATTCTTTCATGTTCAAAATGTTCCTTTGGGGGCTAGTAATTTGAAATGCTAAATAGGTTCAAAATATTTCAAAAATGGCCAACACAGCTCAGTTTGAACAGCACAGTATAAATTTAATATGGTTAAAATCTGGGCTGTCTAGCACTTCTCTTTTAAAAGCTTAACATAATGCGAGACGAGAGATCCTTGCTAAATCTTAGGATCACAAGATCGCTTATCTCAATGCAGCTGTACAACCATTATTTTAAATTATTTTGGTTTCATATTCGATGGGCATCAGATTTAAACAATTACTACCTGAAATAAATGAAATGATAATTTTCCGATCTACCCTATTCCAATAAATTTATACAAATCCAGTTTAGATGAAACTAGTTTCTATTACAACTTGTGTATCTTCCTTACAACTATTCCAGGGCTTGAGAAATGAACATGAGAATTCAAAGGCTCATTCAAATAATACTAATCAATCATTTAAGTCTTGCAACTGAATGGAGCCTGCCACATTTACTCCCTTTAAAACAAAAGAAAAGAAACCACTAAACTCTCAAAGCAATTTGCTTCTAATACATCTCTTATTTTGAGCACCAATGCTGCTTATACAAAAAGACTGTTTACCTTATTCAACCATCAAAAAAAAATAAAATACATTTACTAACCTATATATTTTCAGATTAAAAGGTAATGGCTTCTGCTTCTTTCAGGACTGTCAGCAACTGAAATTATATTGACCTATTTGTAGATATTTTGAGTCCAATTAAAACTGCATTCAAAAAAGGCTATGAAATTTCTTTGGTAAGCCAAATAACATGATCCTGAGATGTGATCCACGTAGAAAGTTTTCAGATAGTATTATTGGAGGCAGGTGGCCCCTAAAATGGACACTATTATGCCCATGCAATGCTTCAGATTCAGAGGTGCTATGGGACATGCCTTGCAGTCCCCCCATGTCTCCCCACAGCAGCCATGCACACCCAGAAAAAGCAAAAAGTTTGAATAATTCACAAACAAGCACTACATTCACATGCCAAAGCACTACTTCTCAATAATTCTGAACTGCATAGTTGCCGTTATTATACAACAGGCCTCAGGATTCTGTTTTGTTTACAGGAATTTTGAATAACTATATGAAGCACCGGGAATGTCCGGTAGGGAATCACTCTAGTAAGTCACTCCCCCCACTCCCCGCCCCCCACAAGGAGTCCACTATGGAGCAAAAGTTCCAGGGATCTTGTCCTCTGTAGAATCTCCACCTATCTGGACTACTCTGCGCGTAGACTGTCTGGAACTTCCAGGATTCCAGATGAGGCCTCAAAGCACCCTGAAATCATATTGTCCATAGTAAAACCAAATTGTTGAAGGGGGGAGGGAGAGAGCTAAGAAGTGAAATGTCAAAATAAGGGTTGAAATCGGTTACATAAGACTTCTTTGTGGAGAAACTCTCTTAAGACTTTCTAGAATGTTCCCCAAAAGACAAAACAGAAAGTCAGTATTTTTGGCCCTGCCAATTCTGCTAACATCACCTTGAAACTAACCATCTAATCATAAGCCTCACCTCCGGTCTCCTACCTGGAAAACTCTGCCCACTCATGTTCTGCATGAATTGCTGCTTACAGTTAATCTACAATAGCTTCAGGCTTATCTCATGCTAATGGGCTCAAGGTTTCTCTGTAGCTAAATTTGCAAAATCTTTGAAAATAGGTCTCCTTAAGTCAGTTTCTAGTGGTTAATTGTTTTAATTTTTACAATATATCCTTTGGTTGTTATGGTTTTATTCTTTACTGCAAACCTCAAAGAAACTTTGCCGATAGTAAAAATCATAGAAAACCAGACATACCTAGATATCTGCATTATCTGGAATGACATATAAGGACTTCATAACACTGAAAAAAATCATAACACTGAAAAAATGGTCTTAATGTCATGTTATTATTTTAGCAGACTTTTGCAGAGAGAACAGTTAGCGTGTACATGGCTGAATTCAAGAGAAAGCACAAGATAAACCGGATATATTTTAAGTTCTTCTGAGTGTGGCACTGTTATAAATAGATTACACTTCAGACACCTTATGCTGACTAAGCTCAAACAGTTGGCAATGGTGCAGCCTATAAACGCTATCCAAAAAGTCCCAGATACTGTTCTGGCAACTACTTTTTCATTACACAAAACGGAGAAAGATAAAAAGAACTATAAAAAATTGGCACAGGTGGTTCTAAACTAGTAGTTTGACCTTTCTGGAAGAAGCTTTTGGCATTTATGACTTGGCAGTTTTAGCAAAGGCGAGCCTGGGACAAAGAGGAAGACGGGAAGCAAAAGCTGGCCACGTCTCCTTGGCAGGCAACTCTGCAACAGGGTGAACCAACTATCTCTCTGCCAAACCAAAAACTGTGGGGGAAGCCCATATAATTGCCAAGAAAAAGACTGATGAATTGTACATCTTAAATACTAAATGCCTGATAAAACTGAATCCTATGCCAATCTTTAATCTGCTTAAACCTATGCTACTGCACTGCAGAAAGCTTTAGCCAGCCTCACTGAAGTATTTTTAAAAAGGAAGAACATTGCATCATCTGACTACTAGCTCTCGGGAAATATGGAATATAGTTTGCAACAAAACCAGTTCACTCTCACAACTTAGCACAGGTAACATAAGCCAAATCTTTAATTTCAAATATTCCTTATGTGCTAAGCCTTTGTATATTATAAAGTCACAATAATTCAGTGTGATGGTAATATATCTCAAATTTATTTGCATGTTGTTTAATATTAAATATTACTCTTATAATTGGAAAAGATAAAATCAATTAATTATAGACAGTTTTGCTGCAAAATATTGAATACAGTGGCACACATTTTTTATTTCAAAATAATGTTGCATGTATTCTTAAACATGCATCCCTCTATACTAGGCCTGTCAAACTGGCGGTCCGCGGGCCAGATACGGCCCACCCCGGCTCCGCAAAGGCAAAAAACATCGCAATACATCACAATCCGGCCCGCAACGCGGTCGAGTTTGATACCCCTGCTCTATACAGTGTAAAGGACGGTATTTTTTTTCCCCAAACTGCATGTCTAGCTTCATTTTTCAACTTATATAGTTCTCGTAAGTATAGATCATATTTCATTTTTGAGCAACTATTTGCATTTATACACTGTAAATAAAATACATTTTGAAACAAGATCTCTTTGGCCTTAAAAGGGTCTTACTAGGGTCTTACTATCTAGCCTGATTCGGGCTAGATAATTACTGCTTTGGTAAGAAACAATCATAAAATGTCTGTTATGTACAGAAAAGTCAAAATATAAAAACAAATACTCATTACCAAATTGTCTGTATTCTTTTCTCATTCGTGATGTTTGTACCGTAAGTTGGTAGATAAGTTTTACAGCATCATGTTAAAATGTAGCAGATCTGATTTGTATAATTTATTTGTATAAATAAATAAATACCTTCAATCTAGCCTTGCAGTTTTACTACCTTCTATTTGACATATTGAACCAAATATATTTTTCCTAATTCAGTATCCCACAATAATCACCAACTGTTTGCTTTTCTCCTATAAAACTGCAAAGTCACTTTGCTTAAGTGAATATAGCCAAATCAAAGCAGAGACACCTTAAACTTAAACGCTTACATTTTTGAAGAATATTATTCGGATTTTTTGTTTGATAAGTCTATGCTCTGGATGTATTGCAAAGTGCGTAGACATTTTATCTGTCTTTATTCTAGAATTATCACCTGCTCTTTTCTCAAATTCTACCCACACAAACAATTTGAAAATAATATTCTGCTTTTTTCTTTGTCCGGTTACAGAACTCAAGAAAACTATCTTACTGACTACACTATAATCTTGGCATCATAACCACCATCCAATTAATCCTGCATAGGAGAAGATCTATTTTATTAAGTTTATACTACTTCCAAAAATGGTATTTCTGCTAATGGAAAGAATCAGAACTACTTGAGGCTAGTTAAGACCACAGGGTGATAGATTTTCACTTGTGAAGACCTGAATGGGAAACTTTTATATTTGTGTGACCAAGATAATGGAACTTTGAAATGTGTTAGAGCAAAACTACCTGATTTTGTCAATCTACACTTGAGCTCACCGTCTACCTACAAGAAAAAATAGGCAGTTTTCTATTTAAACTTTCAAATATCTCATTTTCCTTTTAACGTTCACCTCCTCTCAACTGATTTCAATGACAAACTATGGCATTCTTATTTAGCCATGTGCATACATTGTTTCAATATATTGTTTGTACTTTACTGACACTATTTTGACTGCTAACGCTGTAACAAATTTTACAGGGACTCCTTGACTTATAACCATTCGTTTAGCATTTGTTTGAAGTTACAACTGCACTGGGAAAAAAGTGGTTTATAGCCAGTTCCTGCACTTAACAACCATCGCAAACCCCATCAAGTCACATGACCAAAATTCAGGTGCTTGGCAACCAGCGTGCATTTTCAACAGTTTCAGCATCCCAAGGTCACATGATCACCATATACAACTTTCCCTGCTGGCTTCCGACAAGCAAGTTGGGGGGGGGGTAGATTCATTTAAGAACTGCAGTGATTCGCTTAATAATAATTTTTTAAAAAGCTTGTAAAATTGGGTGCGTCTCACTTAACAAACAACTTGCTTAGCAATATAAATTCTGGTCCTAATTGTAGTTATAAACTGACGATTACCTGTACAATTTTTAAGCATATAAATAAGTAGAATTTTATCTTCAGAAATGAAAGAAGTATTCATTATTTGGGATTCATGAAAACCAAGAACGTATAACAGATGCCTAAAATTCCCTTCTACCACAATATGTAAAAGCTATTTTAGCAAAACTATATATAAAGTAATACAGAATTAGACTAGGATATAGACTACTTTGAAACAATTTTTAAAAGGAAAGATTTAAGAAGCTGCTGTTTACTAAGCAAAATTAAGTCACTGTCCATTCTGCCCAAACCCTTTTAAAGGACTTTATGCACAACTGCAATGCAAAGCTGTAATTCAGCATTCACTATCCATTTCCTACACACAGTTCCTCATTCTTCCGTTACACTACAGAACAGATTTTCTATAGATATGGCTGAAAGCCAGAGCAGGATATATAATTTCATTCTTACTATAAAACTTTTTAATTTATCTGAATCTGTACTGCAAAGTATAAACATATATACATTTATGGAAGTGCACATTCACTACAATAAACATAAGAGGGCCCTAAAATGTGATCTGTTGCTTTTTAGTTTCTGAATTGTTTTTAACATGTGGGAGATAAGTGAGAAGTAAATGGTGAGTAGCTTAATAGATTTGAAGGCTGTCAGTCTCGAGCAGAAGCAGCTTGGAGATGCCCAACAGGGAGGCCAATTGGAACCTGTGAAATTATAAGTTCAGACTTTTGAATTCTGGGTTCTGAGGGAAGGATGAATGGGAGAAGGTATTGGGACAGGCATAACTTATCTGAATTGACGGCCAAGGAAGATACAGCAAGAGGCGTGGGGGGAGGAAATTCTTTGGAAAGATGGACTTAGTGCCTCACACCCTTTCTAGTGGAATGCTGCTCAACGCTCAATGCTGGCTTAGAGGATCCTCCATGGGTCTGAACTCCAGGAATTGTGAACATGTTAATAACGTATCCAGAATCTTGAGAAAACTGACATGATGTGTATAACTAAGATCCTAGAACAAAGGGGGGGGTGTTCCCCTCTCAGAATGTGTCCACTATGGTTTTCGGTTGTAGTATTACCATGGCCAAGACCAGGAGTGGTAGAATGGCTATTGTCATGAAAGAAATTGTGACTTTCGTGTTGTTTGCGATAATTCCAAGGGAAAAGAATCACTACTGGTAGAAACATTTGAGTAGACAATCAAGAAATCTCAGATGACCAAAAGATTAAAAATATCGTATACAGGAACTACTTGTTTAGCAATTGTTTGAAGTTATGGTGGCTCCAAATGAAGGGACCTAGGACCAATCTATGAAGATATAGCTGTTGCGGTGTCCCCAGTCATGTGATCAAAATTTGGGCGCTTGGAACCCTGCCTGCACTTAGGATCACAGGGGCACTTCACCCACCTAGCTTTCCCTCAGTCTATGCCCTTTTGGCCCACTGCACTCCATAGCTCCAGATGTTCTAGCTAATCTTTGGTGTCTTCTTTCTCTTGCCTCTGTCCAAGCATGCACAACCTGGCCTTTATAGGCATATGTTGGACACACCAGGGTTTCTTCCCTAGGTTGTGCATGGCAGTCTTGAGACCTGAGAAACATGGCCTCAGATGGCCACCAGCTGTCTTGCAAAGAACCAAGGGAGGCACACCTCATCAGTAACCATGGCAAGAAACTAATAAAGAGTCAGTTAGGGTGGCAGAGCCTAGCTTGGCAGGGGTCTTGCTGTGCAAGTGGAAAAGGTGACAGCAGCTGGGACTTGGCTGGGCTGGCTGCAACTTCACAGGTATCAAGAAGTCCCTCTGCACCATATAGGGCTGGGCTCTGCATTGCAACTGATGGGCTTATTGCAGTTCCAGAGCTGTGGTGTGCCAAGGAGTCCTTTTCCATCCTTGCTGTTGTATTGGGCTGGAACTGGACATGAGCCCCAG
Source organism: Oxyrhabdium leporinum (assembly GCA_032468155.1). Taxonomy (NCBI): domain Eukaryota; kingdom Metazoa; phylum Chordata; class Lepidosauria; order Squamata; family Cyclocoridae; genus Oxyrhabdium; species Oxyrhabdium leporinum. The sequence continues at coordinate 31,904 of JANHFL010002421.1, forward strand.
ATCTACAGTGCACCAGTAAGCTATGAGCTGCAGCATATTCCTTCTCTGATCTCTCTACACTTGCACCCATGCACCCTCTACATTTTCACCAGCCTCTCTGAGTTCACAATGCACTGCAGGCCCTCTCAACTTGCATGCAGTCCGCACTGGGCCTCCCTCATCCCTCCTTAAGGGTACTCCCAAACTCCTTATCTTGGTCTTCCTCTGCTTCCCACTTAACAATTCAAATGTCTAGGGTTACAATGGCAATTAGGACTGCTGGAATTGTCATTGCTAAGCAATACAGTCATGGGTCATTGCACTTTACAACTGCATCACTTAGTGACAGAAATAACCATCCCAATTGTGGTCATAACTTGAAGGACTATGTGTAGCTAATATATAGCCAATATATGAGACTATAGCTTTCAGGAGTACCATCCTACAGATTTCATGAGACTCCATTTGGATCATGGATTGCTCGGGACACCGCAAATGTTGTAAACATATCCCACATGCTAAGTGCCCAAATGTGATTGCGGAGGGGGGGGAGAGCAGCTACAGGAATGGAATTGAAATCCTGAAAATGTCAGCTCTGTTCCTGCAGTCTGTTGAAGGATTTCCCCTCTCCTCTGTAACCTCCGCTTGCAGCCTTCCCTCTGGACTTCCCCACTGATTTTCTGGGGAAGCCAGCAGATAAGGCTGGAAACGGTAATCACATGATCACGGGGCACCTGGCAACAAATCCTAAATGTAAGTTGTTGCCAAGTGCCTGACATGCAGGCACATTACTGTGGGGAGGTGTAGAGGGATGGATTAATGTTTAACATGTTTTATAGACCCTAAAGCACTCTTTCTTAGACTGCAATAACTTTGAATGGTTATTAAATGAGTGGTCATACATTGAAGACTATACCTATATACTTCTCACATTAGAGAATAGTATACACTTATTTTTTCCTAGATGCAGACAGTCCAAAATTTTTCTTTGGCAATGTAGCTTTGTAGCTTACTTTTAAGAATCAAAGAGTAAGTCAAATATCATGAATATAGATTTATCAGTGCTAGGCTTTGTCTCCACGAACCCTGTCACAGATGGCCTAGCAAATCTCTTGTATCATGCTCCCATGATGTTGCATTCATTATATTTCAAGCCCATGAGTAAGATTGGCTTAAGTCATTTGTTTTAGCAATGCTTAAGCAGCATTCCCCAGCCCATCCCCTCAATTCCAACACTGCCCTAGGGGAAGCCTCAAGGCAATCTAAAATCTGCTAGGCACTCCTTACTATGAATGAACATCAAGTACTGACTGGGAACATGACTGAAACTGAAACTGTCACAGATAACATCAAATGTCACGCTAGAATAATGCTCTTTTGATTCAAGGAAGAGAGAAAAGAACTCAGCGGTAGATACCTTTAGCTTGGCATCTTCTTATTGCTATATTTGCAGCCTAAAAGGCACCTATATTCCATGCTTATCCATTTGCCATTTAGATTCAAAAAAGTTTTCAAAAATATCGGAAAATGTATTGTTGTCATTGACCAGGAGAAAGTATGGAAGCTATCTGCAGAGGCAGATACAGAACCCCTTGTCAACCTAGCTATGTTACAAACATATCAGTAAGGGGAGCTCTTACATATAAGAGTGTCTCACAGCATTGATGATGTTGGATATTTTCTCAACATCTACATAATCATAATGCAAGGTCTCTGGAGTGGTCTTGGAACCAGTTTCAACCAGCAGCAACCCAAGCCAACGTCCCAGATCTTCATAGCTGTTTGCCTAAAGAATTACATGATATACAAAAATAAAATCATAAATATTTCTCTGGGAAGCAATAGAACATTTTCTTCCTGCAAGTAAGCAAGGTAAATATATAACTTTACAGCAGTACTACCTAATCAAATAAAGATCATCTCCACTTATTTATTTCCAGTGGATGCAATGAATAGATTCAATAGCATGATAAATCAATTATCTGATTTTGGTTTAGTGTATTGTGTGAATTCAACTACTGCGATCTAGAAATAGTGGGTTATGGACTAGTGCAATGTGGCCATGTGCTGTAGCTTATTCAAGAAATCATAGTAAAGATAAACTATGGCGGATCACAGGGTATGGAAACATTGAACCTACACAGTGAAAAATCCCTCCTAAATGTACGTGTGTAGAGGTGTAAATAAAAGCATTTTTATTCTTTAAGAAAACTGAAAGCTCCTTTACCTCTAAGGCAGAGACTTCTTGCCCATTGCGAAGGATACGAAAAGCAAAGGGATGCTTGGGGCCCAGTCCTGGTGCCACCTCACATCCCCTCAGGACAATGGCATTCACATGGGTCCTTAAATCTGTGTGGTCCTTATGGAAATAAAGCATGTTGCCTTTTAAACGACACCAACGTTCCTTCCAACACTGGTTAACAAGAACATGCAAGTAGCCTGCCAGGAGATATGGAAGAAGATCAGCATTAGTGCAATGACCAACATGAGAAAGAGAGAGAGAGAGAGAGAGAGAGAGAGAGAGAGAGAGAGAGAGAGAGAGAGAGAGAGAGAGAGAGAGAG
>JANHFL010002421.1:44053-58045 GCA_032468155.1 Oxyrhabdium leporinum
CACCAGGCGAACCTGGTGGAAAGCCCCCCTGGCGACGGCCGCCAGATGGTCCTCTAGAGACAGCCGTGAGTCCAGGACGACTCCCAAGTTGCGGGCCCTCTCTGCGGGGGATACTGATAAGAAAACAATAGTAATAGCAGAGGGAAACAGGAAAAAAAAGAAAAAGCTATGAGGAGCAAAAATAAAGAATGTTTTGTGGTATAGGTTAAAGACAGAGTGGGTGAACTACAACTGATTGATAACACAGAAAAGTTAACTTGCGGCAAGGGAAAAAGTGTACAAGTGCTCTAAAGAAGGACAAACAAAGTGTAAAAAGTATGGAATAGAGAAGAGGAAGCAGTAAGAGTTTATTTTACTTTATTTAACCCAGTTACTAACTAGAATTTGGTTAAGTTGAAATTCTAAGTATCAAAAAAAAAAGATTTTAACTGCATTTGACCCTTGTTCGGGACAGGGAGTTTTGTTACATATTACCATAATGGCAATCTATTCACAGTAAACATTAAAGGTTTTTAATATATGCTAAATACATATGGATGCAAATTTATAATAACTAGTGGAATTAAAAATATAAATACAGTATCTCACATTAGGACAGATAGTATCCTTGCTATCTAAGCAATAAACGACAATGATAATTTCAAGGCCTCTGCTTTTTTTCTCCTACGATTCTTCATCTTTAAATCATAGTTTAGTTGACTACAATTACAAAAGGATACACCTTCAAATCCTGTACTGTCCTGAAACTGGAAAGAACCAAGCAAAGGATTAAAGAGTATATTTATGCCCAGTAATTTAAGAGACCCCAGCTCAGATTGAAATCTAGTTGCCATAAAAAAATACAGTGTTAATGTATATTTCACAAGGCAATATTTACAGTATCATTGTGCATCTTTGCTCCTAACATTCAGATCTTGACAGATTTACAGACGTTATTATTACAACCATTTTCTAATCAGAATCTTGTGCTATTAAAGTTGGACCTGCAGTTTGTACAACTACGCAAAGCATTTTAAAAGGCAGTTTGAATTGTATTAGTGCAAAGCATTACTTCTGAAAATGTTGAGGCAGTCACATTCCCTTGGCCCAACTGCTTTGCAGACTTTAGTTTTCCACAGTCACCTCCACATAAATGTGCCCATATTACTGCTTTGCTTTTCTAGAAGTCCCAAAGATTTCATGCTCACAATCAGCTAAAATAAGAGAATAAAAAAGTTGGAAGGGACTTTGGAGATCTTCTACTCCAAGCCTCCACTGGGTAAATCCCTCAAACTACATAGGTCAAGGAACCTACCTTATGACTACTACAAATCTTTTAAAAAGCCAGCTTTTACTGATGCCATTAGATTTCATGAATGCGCCGTTTCCAATGCTTTGTATAGGGCCTAGCAGCAAGATATACAGATATTTATGCATTTGTATTTAATATACACACAGAAATATAAACTACAAAATTGTTTATGTAGAAAGGAAGGACAGATGACAGGAAAAACAAAGTACTCAAGATAGTAATCCCAGCCACACTGTATGTCAACGCTATTGAATTATATGGCCATTAATGTCTACATTGTGGATGAATACAAACACACACAAACACCCAAAATATTAAACTGAGGCAACAGAAGTGCTTGGATAAACAAAACAACTAATAAAGAAAAAGAAATGAAAAAACAAAAAAAAATAAGAATATTTATTTTTCAGGTTCTGAAAACAGGTAAACTTCCTTCAAAGGCTGGTTTCACTAAGTGAATCCAATAAAAAAAGAAACCTAGATCCACAATCTTTGCAGAATTGCTCTTCTGGCCAGAAGTTTCACAGAACAAACAAAGCAAAAAGGGGAGTAGTTTAATGACCGAAAGCTCCAAATGTGGAAAATGTGTGTGTCTGTCTGTCTGTCCTACAAATTTCTATTGGGCCCCAAGACATACTTGATATGTATCACTCTGATAAGGAACTATTCTCTATAAAGGATCTCACTGAGCTTCCAGAATAATCTGCTATTCTCTTAAAACATTGTATTCTGAATCCTGCTATAAATCAGGATACTTTCACCTTTCGAATTATTTTAAAAGTCATCAAATTGCTGCCATATCCACAAATGCCCACTAAAAATGATGTGACACATTGTTTACCGCTTACAAGTAAAATACAATAAGTAAAAAACAGTTAGTAAATACTATTTGGTAATCAATAAAGACCCAGAGCATTTCCTTCCACAAAGGCCTGAAGTTAAGAACATGCATCCGCCGGGCAGGGTTAGTACATTTTCAAACAAAAGTAGGAAATGGCTGTATCCTAGCACTTTACTAGGACCACATGAGTCAGTACTTTGGAACTTTATCCCATTCTCCACTCAAATAAAAAATGGCTGATAAACACTATCAACTATTCACATACAGATTTAGCTCCAAATACTTTTCAACCCTGTGGTAATGAATCAAAAAGTAAGAAAGTGAAAAGGAACAACAGTTAGTTCTCAACTTATGACTGGTTGTTTAACCACCATCTGGAATTATGACAGCCTGTAAAGACCTTCCGGCCATAGCAAAACACCGCACCACCATCCTCATAGTTATGTAATCACAATCTGGGTGCTTGGCAACCTGTTTGCCCTTACAACCATTTCCCAAGGACTCCGTGCTGTTTGTAATCTTCTCTCCTGACTTCCTGAAAGTCAATGCAGAAACCAGCAAGGAAAGTTGCAAGCTGCCATCTTCTGAGAGATCTCCTCCCCTTCTTTGGAAGTGGCTGAAAAAAGTGCTTACCAACTTTGGTGGGATGCAGAAATGAGCCTGAGGGTTTTAGCTTCACTTTTGCATCCCTCCGGAGTTCCCTTCCATACACGGAAGAGAGCTGAAATCCTTCAGCAGGCAGCATTTCTTAGCTAGTCCGAAACGAAAGGGAGCCGAAATCCAAGCAGAAAGCAGAGTCAGTGCAGTAACAAAAGGACTATGCATTGCCTTAGGGGGTTCGGCAGGATTTGGCAGGCCCAGCATAAGCCACACATGTCTCTCTGCTCTGGGGCGGAAAATCATGCTTCAAGGTGTAACTGAGGAACAGCACCATTCCTCTTACTTCACAGACACAGAATATAACCAAATGTAGAAGATAGTCCTGCAGCTACAGGGTCTCAAGCCATGTTCCAAAACACATGTTGAATTGCATCCAGAATCTTACCGGTAACCAACACAAATCCAAAAATAATTGTACACTGTTAACATCCATCTGTAAACCCGACACTGCATTTTGCACCAACTGCAGTTTCATGTGATCTTCAAAGACAGTCTCGGGATGAGGGCACAAGTCATCATTGAAAGATCCTTACGATGCAGGAGCCACAACTAGTGCACCCACAAAAATTCGGCAAATGCCCTCCTGGCCATAGCAGCCATCTACTCACCCAAATCTACTATCACCTTCCCAAGAGACATCAGTGAACTAATTAAGAATTTTGATGGACAGTCAAGAATTCTCACTTGCTTGGATTCAATTTCATCTGTTTCATTTCAACCAAGCTCCTACCTCCAAAATTGAGACAAGGTTTCCATTACATCATGGTATGGCTGATAGTAGTGTCATAAAGAGAACCAGTGATGCTTGTCTCAGACCAACAAGTGACCTCTCCCGATGGTTTCACGTAGATGTAAATAATAGGGCAAAAATGCTGGTTCATGGGGTACTTCACATCCAAAGGGAGGAGAGGCAAGGAACTGCTGCTGTTTCCAAACCACCGCTGACTGAAACAGGTCACTAAGGTAGGAGAGGAATTGCTGTACAACAGCATCACCTGCTCCCATCATTTGTAGGTGGTCAAAAAGGCTACCCTCATCAGTGGTTTGGTATGACAAACCAGAAGAGGTGCATTACTCGCAATCTAAATGCCAAAAAAGGTCATTCGGCAGAGCAATCAATACTGTTTCTGTCTCATGACTAAGCTACGCTAAGCTACACCCACCTGACTCAGAACAAGACTACATCAAGTACCTCAAATGCAGTCATGTAACAGATTTTTGGGAGGAGGATTACAAGTTGACATTTTACGACAGCTAGAAGTAATTTACAGGCTGTAAAGACTCATTCTGGCACTGTTGTAATTTCGAATGGTGGTTAGCAACTGGTCATAAGTCAAGGACTACCTGTAGCACATTCCTGCAATTGGAAAACCAGTCTTTCCAATGCTGGAAAAAGTAACATGTAATAATTAAGTATGTTGGAGAGGCAGATTTTCACCATAATTTTTGTTGTAGATGCCAATGAAGTTAAACAGTGTGTGTGTCCCGTCCCCCCACCGCAGAAAAGTCCAACCGCATCTAAAGAGTCCTTATACTATGGAGCTTCAACGTAAATCCTAGGTCTTCTCCACTGATGATGTTTCAAGAACTACTCAGTGCAAAGCATCTGAGGCAAGTCTCCAGTACTATGAAATATGATTCTGAATATATTTATTAAATTTAATTTTATGCTACCAACCCAATAGAGACTCATAATAGCTCACAACAAAAATTAAAACACACACAGTACAAATAAAACATCTACAGTAACTCTAAAACAAGACATCTTCACTAAATGTCCATAGTAATAAATTAACAAATATCAATAAAATTCATAAATTAGAATTCACACTACCAGGCCCATCTCAGCGTGATAAATCTCAATATCAACCCTCATCAATCATTAGTAAGAGAACACTCAGCTGCAAAAGTTCCTCCAGAGTAATTTGTTTTATAATGTTCTCCAGTAGGCTATCATATTAAAGGCCAGCTTGACTATTTAAAAGGAGGCTACTCCATAGTTTCCTGGGCAAAAGGGGTTCCCGTCTCTGTCCAAAAGAGAAGGAAGCAATGGGGGCTGGTGACTGAAGATTTCTGTGGAGAGGGACAGAATATCTATTAAAAGAAATTTGATTTTCTGGAACTACGTTCAGAATGTGAAGGGGGGGAAAACTCTTAAGACTGTTTAGGGACACTGCTGATTATCTCTTTCTACCGATCCAAGTGGGAACAAATGGTATAGTCAAACCCAGTCTTGACAGTACCTCAAGAGACTATGAACTGTTGGGAAGGAGTTAAAAAGAGTTGCAGGCACAGCAGAGGGAACATTTTCTTGATTTCTTTATGTTGAAAGATGACTAGGAAGAGAAGTATATTTAATGTGAAACTGGATGAACAGATGGTGCCAATGAGGATGGTTTGGAATTTTTGATGTGGGATTAATTTCTAAAGTGACATGAGATTGGTTGTACCCCAAAAGAATAGAAAGCAACATGTGTGGATTTCTTGCAATCCTTATCTGGAGGTCTTTGAATCCTTTGGGGAAATACAAAAGAGCCCAGAACATGGTGATATGGAAAGTACTCAAGAGTGGCATTTGGAAGGGATGTTGGGGCACCCAACAATGAGCACATAAATGCAAGAAGGAATAGGTCAAGTTATGTGATCCAAGGGTTCCAAGGCTTCTATCAAATGAACAGAATACAGGGCACAAAGGGGAAGTAGTCTAAATGCAATAAAATAAACATTATTTAAAGGGGCACGGTGGCCTAGGTGTTATGATGCTGGGCTTGTTGACTGAAAGGTCAGCAGTTCAAGACCCAAGTAGTGTATGAGGGGTGAGCTTCTGTTCTTGCCTCAGTTCCTGTCAACGTAGCGGTTTGAAAGCATGCAACTGGAAGCAGATACCATTTGGTGGGAAGGTAACAGTGTTCTGTGCAGCTCAGCGTATAGTCATGCCAGCCACATGACCATGGAAGAATCTTCGGACAATACTGATTATTCTCTCGGCTAGGAAATGGATATGAGCATCGCTTCCTAGAGCTGGGCATGACTGGATAGGGGAAATCTTTATATTTTTAAATATGACATATTAGGCATTACTGAGATCCGATGGAATAAAACTCATGAGTAAATGTAAGTGTGCAATCAATCAATTAAAAACAAACTAAGAACTGGAAGAAATCAATTGAGTATTTGGATTTGCACTTAGAACTGTACAAAGATCTAGATTTGAATGTGAAAATGTGATTTGGCACATATATTACATCTACTGTTAAGTCTTTTAAAATGCTATGTCTTCTTCCTGGGCTGAGACTGGGCTGATTTGAAGAAATGTATGTGTCCCCATGCACATTATGAAACACTTTTCCCCCTTTGAATCCAGATCACCGAACTGTCTTTTTATTTATTATATAAGGAAAATTTCATCTTTATTAAATCAAAAATAGCAATTTTACCCATATTCTAAAGATGATTGAGCTATATCCAAACTTTGTCATTTTAAAAAGTAAACTGATTTCCATTGTTTAATTTAGGCATGATTTACTTAAAACCTTTGGATTCAATGGGTATATTCTAAATGCACCTAAATCTGAAACATATGACTGAACAAAGATATATTCCATACCCATCACAATTGTTTTACATTCTATCATCAATATGTAAAGTGGTGAAACAGTATTTAGAATTATTTTGTGGCTCTGTAAGAAAAAAAAAACTTGGCAAAAAGGGAAACAAACACTTTTACTATAGTTTCCATCCCTTTTTTTTGGTATAGCCTGAGATAACATTGTCAAAATATTGCTTTATGATGGTAGCAGTTGTTGCCATTCTGCATAGCCAGACCAGATTTTAGCCAATTACTTGAAATAAAACATGTCTGATGGGCGGTGTGTCCCATACAAACAAAATTCTGCTGAAGATTTAAAGGTTACAGTACCTTCAATTAAAAGTTCTTGTTTTCAAACTACAGGTATGTTCATTTTATAACATCCTGAAAATTCACCTGGGATGATTAGTAATGAATTGCCTGTCAATCGTTGTATATTCTAAGGGAAGAGGAGGTTTAGTTATATGTTTTCTTGCATTCTCCCTTCTTTTCCTTTCTAGATAACAACAAGAATTACAAATGGGAGTAGAATATCATATTCCTTTACCTTTCATCCTTTCTTCTATTATGTGACCCTGATTTCTTTCTTAATTACTATAAACTTTTAATAATGAAACTTAAGTTCTTTAACATATTTGCTTGTTACAAACGGTATTATAAATAAATAAAAAGTTTAAAAATAAAATACGTTGTTATGACTTGGTTATAAAGATTCCTCAGCCAAGTATTCTATAGAATTAAAAAAAATAAAAGTACAAGCAGCTAATAGAAAACTTCAAATCTAGCTCAAGTTACAAGTCTGAATTGTTTACAGAAGTATAAAAAGCATGCAATGCATTGTTTATAGAATAAGAAAGAAATGTAGGGTATGTAAAAGGAGAGCTGAAAACTAAATACACTGGCAGCCCTATCTTGTTACAAACACTTGGCAGTACGTCTAAAGCACTATTGTCGAATGCCGATACAGTATGTACTGTCCGCCTGCCAAAAAAAAAAACACACACACACACCCTCCAACTTCACGGCTCTTTAGCCATCAGCAGCCCATTTGGCAATGACTTTAAACACTCAGACATCTCTACACTAAGACAAAATTATATTGTGACATACAAAATTAACAAAAATAAAAGTAACTGTCAATTTCCCACTGAATCTTTATTCTACTAAAACTCTCATTCCTGTAACTTTTCACTGGGCAAAACGGTACACCTCAGGGCAACAATTTTTGAATCAATATACCTCAAATGGACTAACTTACAGAATATGTCCCAAACCCATGACCCCCAAGGGAATGAAGTTTAGGAAGTTGTGGCTTCCGCTTTGCCAGGTTGCTGCTGCTATCAAATGATGCTTGTTTTGAACATTCAGTGACATTTTACCAGCGACTCTCCACAACTCCTTCATTCCTACCCTATCTTGCCTGTTGGAATGGAAAAGAAAAAGAAAGGAAGAATAGGAAGGAAGAGAGGGGCACCCACACATCCTCCCACCCATGCTGCCCCTTTCTACACTGGAGCTACCTGTGTGGCACTTCTCACACACTCCAAAGCAACCCAGACATCCTCACTGGCGCATACCACTTTCCCAACCCCTGTGGCAGCTCTCACACCATCTTGACCCACACTCCTGTATACCTCCTTGTTCTCCCACTTGGCAGCAGACAGTTACCTGCCTGCGGGCCTTTTCCTGCCGGCTTCCACACTGACATTCTCCTTGCAAGCTTTCCACAAACAAAGTAAATGGGGAAGCCGGCAGGAAAAGGAAGGAGGGAGGGAGATTTCTGATACTTCCTGCCAGCTTCCCACAAGGAAACTCCATAGGAAGTCAGAAGTCATTTCTGCTCCCACTGCTTTTTGCCTACCCATTCTTTATTTACATAAGGAAATATCTCTAAAATGGGATTGTCAAGTATCTTAAAGCTAGAACGTACAACTTCCACCCCCAAAAAGGAGAAAAATATATAGCTTAACTCTTTGGTCTTTAGTCATTCAGCTAATAATAAATAAAATAGATGGTTTACTTCTATTACATTATTTCCACTGCAATCTAGATATCATCGAATAGTCCTAAAGACCCATATTCCAAAATCCATAACAGAAATCTATGCCACATATATTTGATGAGGACCAGCAACTTTTCTAAAGGGCATTCTTCTATCACACATAAGGTTATCTCACTTTATATATCTGAAATTGATATTACAAAAAGATTTTTCTTTTCGTACAAATTCTCTAAGACTTTTTAGTGTCTGTCAATTTGAGAAATTATGCTGAGAACCAAGCGTACCATCAAAAGAGATTTGTTGGGTTAACTTTCCTCAGAGATTATGAGGAATTCAGTGGTTGATTTCAGACAATGGGAAAAAGTCACAGAAAAGTAAGCATGTATGGGATTTAGTCTATTAACGATAAGGTTCAGAAAACCAAAAAGCGGAATTTACAGAAATATTTCTACACAGATGTGCCATACAATACTATTTTCACAAGACAAAGTAGGGCTTAGTTGTTGGTTCTTGGGCTTGCATCTTCTTATTGACTTCTGATGTAGAATTTTTCCTGGGCTTGACAATCTCAATAGGCATTGTGTAACAAAGTTAAGAGCCACATTCGAAGTGCAAATGCAATTCTGTTCCCCAGATTTTAAAATTGATGTTCTGTTCCTGTCTTCTAGTTGTCTTTAAAAGACTGGTGAAGGCAAGACATTGGCAACAATGCCCATTTCTTATTTATATCTGTAAAGTCTTTTTTAAGAAGTACCATATGCTTCCATTTTCCCTATTTTTTTTTCCAATAAGTAATCGCATTTTTTCCTAGCCCTGCGCCACATAGGGCTTTAACGTTAGTAGCTAGTACCTTGAAAAAAACTAGCAATCGATGCAATTTTCACAGCAGTGGGGTAGCACAGGGAAACCACAGGTGCCTCAAATAGCATGATCTACTGAATTCTGGATCATCTGAACTTTCCAGGCCATCTTCAAGAACAGCCACATGTACAGCATGTTGCAGTAGCCAAAGTTAGAGTGATTATAAGCATATTGATAACAGTGCACATCATGCTTCTAAATGAGCAGGTTTCATCTCCCAGACTTATTTGATAAACCAACTCTGTGTTCCGAGAACACTGAGATATCACTCAAGGTCCTTGTAGTTGCTCATTTTATGCCAGAATTAAGGCCTTAACTGAATCACTCACTTGAGTTTTGAGAATAATCCCAAAGCTTCCATTCCAATAAATCCTTTCCTTCTCAATATCTTAGAGCAGGGGTCCCCAGCCCCTCAAGCTGTGGACCACCACAAGCCATGGCCTGTTGGCAACCAGCCTGCACAAGCAGTGGTCGAGCGTGTAAAGTTTCATTTCGGATGCGCAGGATTAGGTTCCATGCACAAAAACATACGCTTCCCACCCAACCTGCTGTCAGTCCATGGAGCCATAAAGATTGGGAACTGCTGTCTTGAGAGTATTCTTTTTTATTATTATTTTCGATCAATTTCCTTCAAGTGCAAGGTCTACCTTTTTTTGGACCAACTGTTTATCCGTTGTTTGCAAAAGAAAATGACCTACCAGCTTCTTTCATGCCTAAACCAGGACTAGAACTCACAATCTCCTGGTTTTTAGCCTGGTTCATTACCCACTAGACCAAAATGGCTCTCATCATTCAGAGTATACATATTAAGCAAATGCATAGGAATATTATTTGAATTTCTTTATTTTTGTGTGCATCTCTTCATCAATATTATTATTTTTAATAATACTATATAATTACTTTCAATAACATGCTAATCTGAGTAAAAAAATATCAATAAATGTAGAATTCCCCTACTGCTCCGGAACCAAGTATTTGCCAGTGGTGAGAATCAATATTCCTCCTGTATCTTTCCATGACACATACCTATTAAAACCTAGGTGGTTATTGTAAGATAGTATCTAGTTTCCAAATGGAGAGACTGAACAGAAATTAAAAGTGATTGGATTCACATACCACACCTAACATAGTTATGAAAGCATTGAAATAAACCTCAGCTGGCTGAGTTTATACACTGCAGCATAAAGTGTAGCTTATAAACTACAATGGCTTTGTTCACACAATAGCCTAACCCAAATTAAACATATCATACTCAGTCTACTATGTGAACCTAACTACACTACCCATGCCCACTTACTAATTAAATAGTGTCAGCTAAATTGTCAAACCAAGTTTACAACTGTTGAGACAAAACTGTAAAATTTCATGCATAATGATGGTGAAAAATTAACTCATGAAGTTATAACCCCTCAAACATTATGAAAATTATAAAAAAATAGATAAATTTTGTTTGTTTAACATTACTTTCAGGGAAAAAAGAATTGCTAACTTAGCTTTAACTATTCATTTTGCATGGTCTAAAATTAACACTGTATTATGAAACAGCATTCTAAAGAATAATAAACAACAACACCTATGTTTATGCATCTTGCTTTCTGTTCTGTATTTCAATGGACAAATGAAAGAGGCAACAGAGACTATGGAGGAATATTTTAATTAGATTTTAATAAAATCCAATTGTGTCTCACAAAGCCCATAGCAAAGCTATTAAATAAATCTTTTACTACTTTTTTTTGATGGGATAGAATAATACTATCTGCTAAAGCAGATAACAGATATTCTTAAAGTATTATTTCTATTTCTCTACCAAATTTCTAGTTAAGCATGTTAACATATAACAGTAACAAAGCATTTTTCACTATTAGTGACGGGCAGAATAACCTACAATTTCTATGGAATATTAAGGAATTTTTAAAAACACAAGTATTTTTGAAACCTATAAATTATTATTTCCCATTGCTGTCCTACAAAAAGGACAGAAACCAAGCACAGACATTAGAAAACATTGCATGAAATCTGTGGATGATTGCATGAATGCAGAAACATTAGAAACAACAATTCCTCAGATTTTGTAGCCTCTAATAATTAGTACTTCTCTAGGTTAACAAAAGTTGCCACTGTTTATTGTGGGTGAAACAAAGGTTTTCCACATGCATTTAGAGATAGTGTGTTATTTCCTTCTAGGTACATGTAGTCCTCACTAACCAAGAATAATTGGGAGTATAAATTGTTGCTACATGACACAATCCTAAAGTGTGGTGTCACATGACCACTACAACATTAAGAAAGGAGTACCTTTATTTCCTATGGTTAACCTCTGAGACTTTAAACAGCCCAGACTTAAAATTCTACTCAATCGTAATTAAACTCGTATTTTCAATTGTACAGAGAAAACAGGGGAGAAGAATAGATCTGCGTATGCTGCCTTGAGAGGGGCAGGATGTAAACACAATAAATTAATAATATATTTTAAAATTCACATAATTGAAATTGTCTTCTGTACTTGTTTAAAGCCAAAATATTCCAATAAAAATTGTATATTTCAATAAAACCATTGCTTTCTATGATAACACTGTAATCGTTCAGAGTCCACTTATACTGTTAGATACCCTTCCCCACATGATTGGTTACTAGGGCCAATGATCTTGGATTTCTGTGTTAACTGGAACTATCATTAAAAAAATCTGCCTAAGACATATTTCTTCCTTCCTCCTCCCCTCCATTTGAAAATCAATAATAACTGAGAAAAACGAACAAATAACTTGAAATTCAATATATGAAACAAACCTGCACAAACCTAATGTTAATATTTCTAAAAGAAGATATACTTTCTATAACCCTAAGAATTTTATGAACATACTTCATTCTATACAACCATGTGACAGTGACATCTAAGATAAAAAATGGAAATGGAGACAGGTAATAATGGCTTTAGTAAGCAAACAGTTTATTAGCTGGCTTTGCAGGTGCAAAAGATCTAGCGCCAACCAACAGGATTTGCTCCAAGATATCCAAAAATTTCCGCTGCTTTCATCCCTGAAGAATCTCCAAAAATAATTTGCATGCAAATAGCAAGACAGTCTCTTTCTGTTCAGCAAAGAATGACTCACACACATGTGTGTGCATGCACACACATTACAATGCCTTAGAAATACCTCTGAAACAAGTCCGGTTATATTCCATTCTACCATTCACTTTGAAGTACGATTTATTCTTTATTCTGCTCACTGTTACCATATTCATAGGATGCAAAGGTAAATCAGGAAAATAAATTGATCCAAATCTAGGTAGGATTTTCAAATAGTTCCTACCTGTCACCTGTTTTAATGACTCTTCCTCAGTCTGTGGCCCCATGGGGGGGGGGATATCAAAAGTTCCACAGCTTTAACTAAATATTAATATAAGAAAAATGAGGAACATTACATATACACTACAGCTTCAATCCTAACTTTTTGCTTCTTTTACAGAAATGTCCATTAAGAAAAGACAACTATTCTTACAAAAAAAAATTCAGAAGAATTATTTTTCTGTAGACTGAGCAAAAAGCTAGGATCCAAATCTAAACTATTCACAAACTGAACTACTTACGATAAACAATATTTTTTCACATCTTTCAGATTCCATCTATAAACAGTAAATGTATTTTCTTGTTCAATTTGTCATGCCAGGCAAGAGGAACTGAAGGTACTCTAGTCCTTCAAATTTTGAAGAGATGTCCTTCTTAAGGGATATTGCTATGATTTTGCAGGGCCTCTTCTCAATCCTACAGCTTCCCAGTTTTAATTCTGTCTGTGTTACTCACTCTCAGGCTCAAAACATACAGAACGATATTCCAATTGATAAATACAATTATCTGAGATATTGCAGAGTTGATTCTTCTCACAATTAGTCATGTGTGTATTTTAATTTCATAATAATGAACAGCTTGAATACCGCACCCTTATTATTTATTTATATAAATTTCTTTTTGTGAATAGAGTTATTGATTGGTGTGTGCATGTAACATGTAATTCAACTAAATGCATTGAAACCATTGGGGAATTTATTTAAGAATCTATTGTTCTTAAATAAAGATTCTCATCTGGCTTTTTTTAACCAGATGCAATTGTTTACAATATAGCACTTCTATAAGTGAAACTATAAAAAAGGATTTTGCATTTCACAATATGATTTAAAATTAACTGTTAGTTAAATAAGAAGCAACTAAAGGGTTAATCTCTATTCTATGAAGAACGCTAGTGGCTTAATGCCCATTATTCTTTTAGACACAGCATTTCCCACCCACCCCAACCATCAAAAATCAAGGCAGCCTGTCCAGCTTAGCAGTCAACTGATTATATTAGCAAACTCAATGGGACTCCCAGCCAACCCCCCGAGACTGCTGCCAGACCCTTGGGTAGTGAAAGGCCAAGTTCCAATGTGTTCCAAAGGCCAATGTGTTCCAAAGGCCAAGAATCACATGATGTCAGTACTATTTTCTTCTGATCAGAATAACCAGTCAGTCAGGTTGGAGCAAATGATATGCAAACAAACTATCACTTCAACAAGTCCTGCATTAAACTTGAAGAGATTATACAAACAAAAGGTGCGGAATACGTTTCTTATCTGGTGAAGTGGTCCTCTGGAGTTAGTTAGCTTATATTTCCGCACTGCTATTACTGACGCACATTTTTTTAATAAATAAATAAATAAATAAATAAATAAATAAATAAATAAATAAATAAATAAATAAATAAATAAATAAATAA
>JANHFL010002421.1:58145-69118 GCA_032468155.1 Oxyrhabdium leporinum
AATAAATAAATAAATAAATAAATAAATAAATAAATAAATAAATAAATAAATAAATAAATAAATAAATAAATAAAACATACATACATACGCAAGCAAGCAAGCAAGCAATCATGTGCAATGATCACTGGGAGATCAAAATAAAAACCAAAACCAAAATAAATAGGCATAGGATTGAGTATTAATTACTTAAGATCGAGCACCACTTAAAATGATTGCCACTACATAAGATTGAATTTCACATGTCCAACATTTATTAATAGCAGATTATAAAGATTGCTCTATTCCAGGGATGTCAAACTCAAGACCCGCGGGCCGGATTTGGCCGGTGGGGTGCTTAGATATGGCCTGCGGGCCTGCTCTGGAAACAGTGAAGGACCGGCCCACGGTGTCTCTGCCGGCAAAAACGGAGCTCAGGGTTAGAGGGGGTCACACCCGTTCTCGCTGACCGAGCGCTGCAAGAGACCATTCCAGCTGAAAACAGAGCCGGGGGGCGTGCCCGGGACACCACCACGGGTGCCCCAGATGTGAGTGACATCAAGCTGACCATGCCCACCTGGATACGCGCCCCCGAGGTCAAACACAACCCTAATGTGGCTCTCAATGAAATCGAGTTTGACACCCTTGCTCTATTCAATACAATGCTGCCTCCTATTGCACCTTATTTTTAAATTATTAATTTGATTTCTTTGCCACCCATCTCATCTCAACATTAAAATGCTTTAATGAAAAAATCATGTGGAGAAGGGTGCCAATGATATGAAATTGGGTATACTGGTCCTCAAGAGCAGCATGCTGCTTACCTCTAGATAAATCTATTTGTAAGCCTCATGTTCATAGGATGACTGCATTACAGCTATAGCTCTCTACATACCTATGTTCCATAACTTGATTTTGCAATGGACAAAAAGCAAGCATAAACATCATGAAGCTTCTCAAGTCTCCTCCAATTAGAAACCATGAAACTGCTTGTTTTCAATTAATTAAATACAACAAGATGAAATTTCAAACTGGTCACTTCCTTAGGCATAGCAAATCGGAGTCCCAAATGGATCTTGAAAGAATGAAAAAGCTACATCATGGGATGTATTTGTTCTGTTGCGTGGTCTTTTACTATAATACTGCACAATCCTTTAACACAGCAATATCACCCAGATTCTTAAAAAGTATCTAGACGATGTTATGATAGGCAGCGTGCAAAGCACCTTTTGAAACTTACAGCATGAAGCATAGCCGCTTGTGACTTCTTTGCCACAATTATAAGGAAAAAAAATGTGTGACAAAATCTGTTAAAAACGTGTGTGAAAACTATCCAAGGAACTCAAATTCCACAGAAACAAAAGATGAAATGGTAAAATGAAAGACATGTGTGAAATACTAAACACAAAAAAGGGAAAGCAAATGTAGAAACAGAAGCATGAAGATAACCAGCTGGGAAGCTAATTTAAAAAAAAAAACACAACGTAATAAAATATGGGATCCTTTGCACGAGCTGAGATTGGGGAGAAAACATCAACCTGCATTACCAGTAATATCACAGCCACAATAGGAAGAGCTGGTTTACACTACTACTTTTGATGTTATATAATTTCTTCTTACTCTTTCCCCATATGCAAAAAGTACAGATAACTAATTGATTCACACTCACAACAGCATTTTTCTGTAAAAGCACAACAGAACCATCAGTGGTTGTTCACTGCTAACAAAGCACTAATCTTTGATATACCACAGCGATAAGCAACATGACAATATTCAGACGTTTTAGGTTTTAATTCCCCTCCATGCCAGGTAGCGAGACTGGTGACTCTTTTTCTATTATCGTATTCCTTATTCTGATGATGGGAGGAAACCCTGAAATGGAGGAAAGATTGGCCGCTGGCAAAAATAAAACCATGAATGTACTCAAGTATAATCTTTAATTAAATAATTTAGCCCGTTTTGAATTTCTGAAGATAGAAGCTAATTCAACCTGCTTCTGCCTAACTCTCTCCTATTCCAATCCAATCTCCATGCCAACTATTTTGAATGATTGTCTTGCTGAAGGAGGACATTTTGTCACGCAGGTAATTGGCTTTCAGATTAAGAACATTTACTTTCTTCCTGCCGGATTCTTCCCACAGATACCGACACAATGCAATTTCTCCAATTAGTTTTCACAGGTGGCTGTTTCGCCTCCAGTAAAACTGCTTTGTATCACCTCCTGCAAGTCATAGCAAAGCACATGGATATTAAAAACATTTCAGATATGAAATAAACACTTTCATAAAAGCAGCTGTGATGCAATGCATCATTTCTGTCTGACCTGAGTTATGGAATGAACTTTAGCTACCAGGATCAAAGCGGATGAGAGAGAGGGTTGATCTTGTAGGGACTGAGCCCAGAATAGCACAGTCGTTAGATAACTTAAAAACCCCCAGGATTCAGAGCTAGCTATATTAGAACTAACATGTTCTTCTTTTGCACTGAGCCAAACCAAAGTATTTATCTTTAGTAGTAACTAAGTATATAAATATTAGAGAGAACAGCTCATTGCCCTCTTCGAAACTTAACAACAGTTTCCCAAAGACTTGGATGAAAGTTTGAAATTCTATGCCCTTACTACTTTTATATTGGTGTTAGTATATTTCTGACACAATTGTGCTTGCAATAGTTGTGGGTTAACTAAGTGCTATAATGAAAGAAATTAGTTTTTTCCTGATATTAAACAGAATTTTGAAAAGGAAAAAAAAACCTAGTGTCAACAACACACATATGGCTCAACAGGTTACAATTATCTATAGGTGAAAGGTCTCAAACAGTTAAACAATTAGGTCCGTACACAGCTTTTCCTACACAACCTTACAGGAGTGTGCATACCTGAATGTGACCATATTGCTAAAACATATGGCCCATAATTTTTTTTTAAATTACTTTTTATTCCACATTGCATTTTATAGTTTACATGTTTGTTTAAAAATGCTTAAACTGAGCTTCTTTATCCCTAAAAGAAGTACCATATGTATATGATGTCTATTAACACATACTGTAAACTTTTTAAGCCCAAACAAGGAACTAATAATGTATCAATCTTCTTAGGTCTGATGTATTTCATTTTTAACTCTTGTTAAGTTCTATCGGCATGAGTAATGATCATACCAGATGAGCATTATGGGAGATGAAGTCCAACACATTCTGGAAGCATCAAACTTGGGAAGGTTGATGTTATTCAAAAGCTAGGTGCCTGTCATATTTAATAATTGAAGATAAAAATACAAAGGCTGTATTTGTGAAAATGCTTGCTCGTTATTACATTAATATTCTTTACTAAATTAAACCAATTTTCTAGATTTGCACAACACAGCGAAGTCGTAACTTGGACGTGCAGAAGGAAGTCGTACAAATGCATTGAGCTAAAATGTGGCTGGCTTATTTCTGTTTAGCAAATGTCCTCCTAGTAATTTCTGAGAAGTACTTTACTCGTTTGAAACTAATAATCGTCATACACTCAAATTGTAATTCGATTCAGGTAGTTAAACTATTTTATAAGGAATATCTACATTATTTTGGAGCCAGATATGAACCTGATGCGACTAAGGGGTCACGCACATACTTCACGCTAATGTAGTTTTGTTGTCTTTCTCACCAAGGTTCATTGAAAAACTACTGTTCCCAACCTCCTCCTTTTACTACACTTTAATAACAAAAGTACTGTTGTTGTCCTCACAGAAAGTAATTCAAGGTATCACATTCTGGGCAAGTAGCAATTAGTCTATTTGGAGAGGAGGAATGAACAGGAACTGAACATTCCTTGGGCAAATTAAGTATTTCAAGTACTTGAATATATTGCAGTCAAAAAGTGTAAATATACATTGTACAGCTAAATAGTACAGGTATGACTTATGACTACAATTGGGACCAGAATTTCCATTGCTAAGCAAGGCAGTTGTTGAGTGAGTCGTGCCTGATTTTACAACCTTTTTTTGCCAGTTGTTAAGCGACTCATTGCAGTTATTAAATGAATCACGCAGTCATTAAGCAAATTCAGCTTCCCACACTGACTTTGTTTATCAGGACTCAACTGAGAAGGTTGAAAATAGTGGTCACGTAACCCCAGGACACGACAACCAGCATAAATATATGCCGTTGTCACTGCCCAAACACTGATCTCGTGACCTTGAGGACGCTGTGTAAATTGTAAGTTTGAAGACTGGCTGTAAATCCCTTTTTTCAGTGCCACAGTTAACTTAGTAACTTAAAATAGCCACTAAATGAATATTTGTATTTGTATTTGCAGGGGAAGAAAGCAGAAAGTGAGGGGAGAGATGGTGTAATTGTCCAGACTTATACAGGAAATCATGGGCACTTATTCCAGGAAAATCCCGGCTGACACAATCTCCTGTTACCAATTCCTGGTAAAGATAGCTACATCTTTCTCTCTAGGGCGTCTCCTCCAGTTCTCCTGCTGCCTTTCCAGTACAGAATCCCTGTGCCCCCTACTGGGGCATCCATAGGGGCAAAAATCAACTAGGAAAGTGGATAAGCATGGGGAAGTAGGAACACATATGACTGCACTTCCATTTTTCAATTCTAAGCAGCTCAAGGAAAATGGCGCATGAGAGGATGCAAGATTGTCTCTCTCCCAAGCCTGGGATGACCTACAAGAGTTCTCTTCTATTCATTCTTATCACTCAAACTACCCGTTTGCTGCTGCCCTGCATAAATTCTTCACGCTTCCTACTTCATGAACTGAGGATTTATCCCTGCAAAATACTGGGTGGAAGAGAAAAAGGGAAAAAGATCAAACTGAAATAAGCTTTTTGCTTATGCTTACCAATGACTTCATGGAGGAGCGCCTATTTTGGTCAATATTTCCAGCTCGAACCACACATACATACATACAGAAAGAACAATTCTACAGAAAAAGTGTTTGGTCTTTCAGACAGTCACAATGCAAATTGTTTGGAGACAAAAGGTCCTGACACCAGCCAAGCGCACCTGCCTAATGGACAGGATCCACAGCATGACTTCTCTGCAATAAATATAGCCAGGGAGAGGCAGTCCCTCGGATAAACTGGTCCCAAGTCACGAAGGGCTTAATAGGTCAAAACCAGCTCCTTCAACTGGACCTAAAAACAAACTGGTAACCAATGTAACTCGCGGAGCAGAGCTGTCACTTGTTCCATTCTAGGGACACATATAACTGCACTGTGTTTTGCACCAGCTGAAGCTTCTGAATATTATTCGAACTCACTTCCATGTAGAGCGCATCAGAGAAGTCTGAACAGGAGGTAACTAGGGCATGAGTGACGGTGACCAGAGTCCCCTGATCCAAGACCAGGTGCAACTAGTATACAACACAAATCTGTGCAAAACTGCTACCTGCTCTTCAAGCAGGAGGACCCCCAGATAGTGCAGCAGGTCTGTCTGGGGCAAGAACTGGAGGGCACAAAACCCAAAGCCGTTCAGTCTTGCCAGGGTTCACCTACAAACTGTTGTCCTCCATCCAGAAGCTCATAACCTCCAGGCACTGGGACAAGAGGTCCACAGATCACTAAATTTGCCCAAGGCAGAGATGTACTGTATGATCCACAGTGAATAGTTTAAGTGGGGCATCCTTGAACCACAACCAGGCTGCCTGGATTATCTTTACTGAACTATTGATGTCCTATTAATGCCAAGTGCTTTGCCCCAGTTGCATTTCCCAATGTTCCTGAAGGTAAGAGACACCTAATTTTACTCCCTGTCTCTCACACTTGGCAATGCACCTAGAAGACTGTTTTGATGAAGACGTTAGGAATCTCGATGCCAGGTTTATTTCCATTATTACAATCTGTTTGTTGAAAGTTGGGGCAAAAGAATGAAGAAGCTGTATGTTCTCCTTCTTCGACCGTAGTCCATCATAGGGGCATCGGGCAAAGTAATAGGCGGAAGGGTACAATCAAGGAAAAGAATATTTCTGCTTCAGGTCACCTTAAAATCCATTGTGATATTTGCGAAATAATAACGACTACCGAAGTTTACATTTCTGACCAAAATAGAACTTGGCAATATCTATAGCAAATTATTCTGCATAAGAATAGACTTGAGCTTTACACGTAAAAAGCTGATATAAAAAGCAATAAAACTTTATTATAAACATTATTTATTATAACCTATAAATGATATGTCTTGTAATCTAAAAAAAAACTTGCATGGAGCATATGGATAAAAAATAGCTTATTGCCATCAAATTTGAGATAATTCTTATCAATATGGAAGAGCAGAAAAGGAAAATCGTGACGGTGGCAAGTGCTTTTAAAAACACATTTCTAATATCTGAAATAGCTTCTTGAAGCAATAGAACTACACATTTTGTAGACAATATGAGAATAACTCAATGTGCTGTTTATTATCAACAAGATCAGTTTTCTGAAGACTGTACAGCCTATGTGGTCATGCGTTGAATGTAGGAATGTATTCAGAAACATTTAGTATAAACGTGTTCATTGTAATATTTCATGTCATGTATAAAATAATTTAATTCACATGTCCTCTGTGTAATTCTACACACAGATTTTTAAATACTTTTTGACAATTACAAAGCTTAACTTATTCTCAAAAAGCAAATTATTGGATTTGAAACTTGTAATAGTATAGTAAGAGAAAGAGAAAGCCAAGCTTCTCCTCCACAGAAGAAAAAAACAAAACCAGAAAATAGATCATTCTGTCCTTTCTACTAGTGTCCTGCATGGAATTCTACTGTTGTTCTCCTCACCCTCAATCATAACAAATTACTCTGACTCTTGATATTTGTCATAAGAAAAGCCTTGATAGGAAAAAATTAAATCAGGAGGCGACAGGAAACAAAACAGCATTTTGCCTTAAATTTGCACCACCTAATTTATAGCAATGCGACAGAACCTATGAGTTCTGCTAAACATCAGAGCGACAGCGCTCATTACATATGTTGATAGGTATGAAGCAAATTCTCTGTAGGCCTTTCAAAAATCACACACAGCCAATTTAATATGAAGCAGAAGTCTCTGGCTGCTGGATGAACATTCAAATTCATTCCCATATGGATAGTAAGAGGAAGGAGCTTTTTTCATTCCTCATTTATTTACGGTGGAAGAGTTTGTCTTTTAAGAGCGAGCACGAGGCCAACAACTATGGATTTTGTTTGCGAGAAGAACCTCCTACTTCCATAACCCTATCCAACCGATGCAGAGAAAGCATCTCTTCCCCCACTAGAATCTGCCTTGCCCAATCTCGCCTGGGCCAGCTCCAACAACAACATCTGCTTGGCAGCTTTTCAAATCCATGGATAGTTATCTAACAGGCTTTTGTGCTGCACTGTTTATTCTGTGTGAAGAAATGCCTCTTTAGTTGAAAGAGTACTTTAGAAAAGCTGTGCAGCTATTAGCAAGTGAAGCACAAGGCTAATAACCCCCACCTGCTCATCAAATTAATTATGACACCCGAGTCATTAAAAACTCAGAAAGAACACACGACTGCAGAGTTGTCATACGTAGAAACAAACATATTATACATTAGAATGAAAAATGAAACTTAAACCAGACTATGGAACCAGCAGGGGAGGATGACCTTCCACTTATTAAAAAAAAAGTGTATCATTCCTTTCTTCCCCAATGGGACAAAAAGAAAAAAGAAAACGAAGCTGAAGTTCTTTAGTACAGAACAGCTACAAGAAAATGTAAAGAAATTATAACCAGAATTGTTTCCATCAGGGCAGCGCGTGTAGTGATTTCATGGGGGGGAAACTTTAGAACCTTTATTTCTATTGGAAGGTACCCATAAAGAATGTTAAATATATATTTAAAAAATTTAAATACAAGGAATGCAATCAATATCAGACTGCATCACCCAACACCTTATATAAATATATAAAAAAGGACTTCTGTCATGAAATGTGGTTTAATGTTAAACCTGATAATAAATAAGTATATTGTTAATACATTTAAAGGTGTTCACTTTGTTTTTATAGCAACTATGGATTTGTTATAGTTTGTGTGACCTTGGGGGGAGGGGCATATTTTACAATTTTCACTATCAACTATGTATGTTTGCCTTTAGAAATCTAAATTCAAAAAAATCCTAATGTTTCATTTCAAATAAATTGGCAGGCTACATGAGTAACGATTTTTTGTGCACCATCATAGTTGATAAAAATCAAGGCACCTTATTTTAAAGGATTCTAAATTATGAGTATGTATTAATTACAAATTCAAAGACCTTTATGACACTGTTTGCTAGTTCTATAGTGAGCAGCTCTCAAACTGCTCTTATCCCTAAAACTCATCTGAGAACATTAAGATCTACACAAAGCAGCAGTGGTTAAGCAAATCATTGTAGTTGTTATGTGAATGACAGACACAGTCTTTAAGCTTCCTCCCTGACTCTGCAACCATCATAAACATATGCCGGTTGCCAAGCACAAAAACTTTGATCATGTGACTATGAGGATGCGGCAATGATTGTAAGCGTGAGGAGTGATCATAAGAATCGGGGAGGAAGCTTAAAGACTGCAGTTGTTAAGGAGTCAAACCTGATTTTACCTTACTTTTTATTTCCTTTATCTTTTTTATTGATTTTCTACCTTTTTTTAAATATCCCAAATCCATTTCTTAGTACACATACTTCCAACATTGCAGAATACTAGAGTACCCAGCACTTTTTAAAAGTTTTGTTTTGCTCTGGATATCACTAACTATCTGGTGACACTTCTCTTCTTCGGCAGCTTTTCAGGTGCTTGTTTTTTAAAGTCCTCTTATATAGCAGGACAGAAGAGAGCTACTGAAATCTACTGGAAATTTAGAACCTAGTATCTGTGTGTACTCTCATATGCTTATGTACTATTAATGAAAAATCATCTACAAAAATGTGGTGTTGGCTGTTAGCAGCAACAGCGGGCATTACAATCGACCAAGAAAATAACTCATATTAGCCAACTTCACACAACCAGCCCTGCCTTTCTGGTTCTCAGCAGACTTGGAAAACAGCAATAGCTGTATCCACCAGGCACTGCCATCTACTACAGTTCCAGCTCTCCAGAAGCCAGATCTCCCAGCAATGCAAATCCTTCAGGAGCATCATTCCTGGACAAGGGCAATGGTAAAAATGATCATGAAAAGGAAGTGATGAGAGATTGCAACTCACCCCAATCCACGGTCTGCGTGCTGCTGCTGCAGTGTTCACTAGTCAGTATATAAGGCTACCCTTGCAGTCCATTCAGAAGCTTCAGCTGGTGCAAAGTACAGCCTTTGGGACCCCTACCATGGTCCATATTACACCCTCTGCTCCATGAATTTCACTGGCACTGGCACTGGTCTGCTTCCTTGTACAGTTCAAGATTATGAGTTTTGAAGTCCTCAATGGGATATGTCCAGGCTACTTGATGAACTGCCTTGTCCCACTAGGATAAGCCAGTCCTACTCTTGGCAGCAGAGAGGGCCTCCTCCAGATCCTGCCTAACTCTAACTATCGGGTTCTGGAAGAAGAGCCTTCTCTGCTGCAACACTTGCCCTTTGGAACACCTTACTCTTTAAAATAACATCTGTCCCCCATCCTCCTATCCTTCCACAAGAGACTGAAGATTTGGCTCAGCTGGCTGGCCTGGGGGAATTCCACACTGGAGGTGGCTGCTGGATTGTTGAAGACTCCACCTCCCCTCCTTGCTCTCTGCTCTACGCCCATCCATATTTTTGGTTATCATATTGAGATCTTCTTGTTGTGTTATTTTTTCATTGTGCACTTTATTGCTCTATTAATTTAGTACTGCTCTGTTTACACATCTTTCATTTTATAAGCTGCCTAGAGAGGTCCCATGCGAAATAGGTGGAAAATAAATGTAACAAATAAAAATAAAATAATATTTCCTCGCTTTCACTATGCTAATGTGGCAGCAAAATAAGAAGGATGACCAGACAGCAGGCTTACAGGAGGGAGAGCTGCTGGGGACAACACTACGGACTACGATCAAAAAAGTCTGCTTTCAAATATTCTAAATTTGGCAAACTACAACCAGCATGCTTTACAAATACAATGTTGCAGCACATTCTCATAAAAATTTGCAGTTAATAATAGCACACTGATCCTTTTAAATTTTCGTGGGCACTTTTAGATGGTATTCTTTTTTAATTATATTTTTGTTTACTTTTTTGTTTTAGTCAAGAGTAGTTTTTGTGTTAATTCATACTTGATAAATCTGAAGTACACGCACAAACACGCAAACAGATAGAACAAATAGTGTTTTAAACCTAACCAGCAGGAAAACTAGGTAGAGATTTTGCGGGTTCTAACTCCCTGCTCTGTCCATATTAAAAATAAAAGTATAACTGCAAGTAAATACTTACAGTATATCCTTTTTGAAATGAGCTTTCTTCATTGGCAATCTGACAAATCATGTGGTATCTGTTTTAGAATGCTAAGCAAACTGAGAGCAAAGCGGTCACTTAAAATGTCTGGGAAGAATTAATGCAAGATAAGCCATATCAAGTAAAATAATGTTTATCCGTTTGATTAAAAGACAGATAATAATAGATGCAAAAGATTTCATAATTATATGAGGTATATACGTAGGCAGGCAGGTAGGTACTATCAACCCATATGTTAAAAGAAAGGCCGTATAATACGTAACTGGTTGTGTCCAATCCTAACACAAGTTGTAGCAGCCTTGCTGAAGGATACAATCCTGCCTCACTCAGGGTAATACTCAAGCGTCAGAAAACTCTGGAGAATGATAAAGATGCTGAAGGAAGCCAGTAGAGGAAATCCTCTAATTCTAAGGAGATGCTTCTCAGACGAAACACAGGAAGCTACATTCTTCAAAGACAACACCATATAGGAATTCCTTCCATTGCAGATTGTTTTAATGTCTCAAACAGAGCAACAAATGCAACCATGCTTGTAGGTATCCAGGATATACCTCCACATCAACTGCTACTATACAGAATGCCTGCTAGCATGGTATAAATAACCAACTCCCCCCCCCCCAAAAA
>JANHFL010002421.1:71985-96613 GCA_032468155.1 Oxyrhabdium leporinum
GGGGGGGGGGGGGGGCATCCAGAAAAGGAAATGTAACACTGCTTTGAAGTTGTTGCCAACCTACTACATGGATGTAGCCATGAGGCCTTAAGGCTTGAGTTGACTCAACAAGGACTAACCCTTTTTGGAACACCCATAAGGAGAATACCAAAGAAACAGTTTAATGCACTGTAATTTCTCTCTCAAGATGAATCACTCTGCTTTCATTGTCTGTATCCTTTAAAAAAAAATCCAAGAATGTGCCAGAGAATGTTTCATAAAATCTGCAGAACCTAGATCACACACAGCAAACTTATTCTCATATCCACTTAATCTCAGTACACATCTCCACTCCTACTTCCTTCCCAGTAGTATGCAGCCTTAAAAACACAAATGTTCAGGTTTCCTGGAGCTAAAGCTGAAAGGAAAAAAAAAGTTTTCTTCCCAAGAGAGAGAGAAAGAGAGGGGGAGAGAGGGCTACATGCTCTTGGTGCCCTGAAGCTGTTAACTGTAGTAAAATATAATGTGGCACTTCACCACAATTAACCACAGGGGAAACAGCCTTTTTTCACCTTTGATGACATTTAGCGGATAAGACTATAAATTCCAGATGTTATCTACAAATAAAGGGTTTTGAACACCAAATGTGTGTACTTGTTGTTGCTGAAAAAGAATCCAACTGTGTACCCAAAGCAAGCAAAATCAAAACTGAAGACAATATTCATTCCATTAACAGACAGGAGCTAATAAAGTCAGTCATGAAATAGTCAATAGCCAAATAATGGGCTAGTTTTTAAAATAAACTCTAAATGACATCTGTTCATCAGCAAATGATTGACCAGACTGAACATCTTAAAGCTAAGTAACATTTTAGGCAAATGTTAGATATTAAGGAAAAGGCTGTTTTATATTTCTTATGTAAGAGAAAGAGTCATTGACATTTTTCAATTACCTTAACAAGTGCAGCTGTTCATTTCTCTTTGATAAGAGGAGATCCCATATATGTTGCCACATCAGGTTTTTGTGCCTGATCATCCTTGGAATTATGCTAAATTGGTGCATGAGGAATAGTAAAAACAGTTCCTACTGACTATGTTTCAAATATAAAAGCATACTGCACATTATAAAAATTTTCAAAACTTTAACCTAAAAACCAAACGTATTGGTATATCAATAAAATAAATACACATCTTTAACCATGTTGCACCGTATAACCAGACGGATAGCAGAAATTTCCTGGCCATCAATAAAACGTTGAAGGGGAGGGGTATACAAAATGAACTGTAATCTAGCTAAAAATAAACAATTATTGAGGGTTCTGACAAGTAGAGAGAAAATAGAAGATAGTCTGATCTGAGTTGAATTTCCACCCCCATTGTGCCCAAATAATCTTATACTTGGATCATTTCACTCCAGATTAATAACTCTCTACAGATTTATCCCATAAAGGTAGCATCTTGCTTATGGGTTTTCTAAATTGCTGATTTTAATATTCATGATTGGATAGCACATAACAAAAAGAAATTCCCTGTAGTTTCATTATTCAGACAGAAACGATACTATGCTTTTGGAAAATTGTCAGTTGTCCATTAAGAAAGTGAGAAGCAAAAAGTAATGTACCAGAGCTAAGAAAAAGAGGATTGTGTTTCTCCTGAGTACCGGACTAAGGGTTGCAATTCTACAAGAAGCTGAGAAAACCAGAAAAGCAAACACGAAGCCTATGCTTCAAGAAATCCATTTATCTCCAAGAATACAAATAAACAAGTTTAAATAGAACTCTACAGTAGAATATATTATGTGTATCTAATTCATATCAGCTCAGCTGATTTCTCTATGCAAGCTGAATTACTGTACGCTTGATACTTCTTGAATCTTTATGCAATAAAGTACCATATATTACTAGCAGATACACTCTATCTTGTGATCTAACCACGTTTATCTTATCTGATAATGTGATTTTAGCAGCATCATGTTTATTCCCTCCAACATTTTTGCATATGGCTAATCAAAGATGAAAAGAAAAGTTTACAGTTTTCTATTAGTTCTAATATATAAAGTCTCTAATTATTTCCTGTGAAATTGATCTAGTTCTCATCAGGGGAAGGCTGATTTCAATAAACACATTCTTCAAAACTACCTAGCCAGGATTTGGTAGCATCTATGCTCTTTGATGTTCTTCAAGATGTTGTTGGCCTTCTTTGCATCTATTACACTGTTGGAACATACTGAACTTGTGATCCACTCGTACACCCAACTCCTTCTCTCACGTGCTGCTCTTGAGCCAGATTTTTCCCCATCGTTTCTTTTGTTTTTCTTACCTAGATGCCTGACTTTGTACAGGTAGTCGACTTAAAACAGTTCATTTAGTGACTGTTCAAAGTTACAACAGCACTAAAAAAAGTGACTTATGACCATCTTTCACAGTTACGACCTTTGCAGCATCTCCATGAGCATGTGATCAAAATTCAGATGTTTGGCAACTGCTTCATACTTATGACCGTTGCAGTGGCCCAAGGTCAGCTTTTGCAAACTTCTGACAAGCAAAGTCAATGAGAAGCCAGATTCACTTAACAACAGGGGTGCTAACCTCAGTGATTCACTTAACATCTGTGGCAAGAAAGATTGTAAAACGGGGCGAAACTCACTTTACAAATGTTTTACTTAACAACAGAAATTTGGGGATCAATTGTGGCTGTAAGTCGAGAACTACCTGTATTTCTCCCTGTTAAATGTCATTCTTTCTATCTGTTTCTACTGTAGCCTGCCGCAAGTCTTTTTTAATGGTTTCCCTCTACTCTGAAGCCACATCTCCACCCAAATTTGACAAGCATTCCCTCAACTGTGATGCAAGCTAATCCAGTTATTAATTAAGTTCATTAAAGTAGTCTTCCTTTTCTTAAGCTTCTGCACAAGACTGAAAGAAAGTTGCAGCTGCTTTAACAAGGCAATTTCATTAATATTAAGACACTTAAGTTTATAATAACACTTTTTAGATTTGCAGGGAAATTTGAAAAAAAAAAGTTGCTTTAATAAAGCACTTCTTTGTAAAATAAAAGCTGAAGCTGGAAAGGTGAGATCCAAAGATTCTCAGGCCAGAACAAAACTTGTATCTGCTGCTACTGTCATGTTTGTCAAATTTCTACTGTAAGTTCCTGAATATGGAGTTTGGAATATCTAGGCTTATTGCAACAGCTGGTAAGCAGTCTCAATAGCAACCTCCACCTAAGTTGAAGAGGTGGATACAAAACTGCTCTCAACCCAACTGTCTGTGGATCAAGTTGCTAATGCCTTGCTCCAATCCTAGCATCATTTTAAGAGGCAGATAGTTCAGATGATGAACCAACTCTAGTTCCATGGCTAGGAGCTGTTTTTGATTCAGCAACAACAACTCTCAAACAGCAATTACCCACCTCTCTGCATCACAAATATGAGAATCTAAGATAAAATTTACTATCTTCCTTTTTTCAATTTGAATTACATACCCCTCTTAAGAGCTGAGAATTTTCTCAGCGGGATCCTGAGAAGAGTTTATAACAGCCTTCTAACAGAGAGAGATGAAAAAAGGGCATTCCATCTATTGTATCAGTCTCCCAATTTCAGGGCGCTCCAGAGGATCACAGGAATGATATTAGCCACAATGCTCTGCTCAATGTATCCAAATATAGAGTATGAGCTGGAGAGAACTTGACCACTACAAGGGTAGTCCTCATTTAACATTAATTTGGACCAGAATTTCCATCACTAAGTAACATGGTCATAAAGTGGAACTGCCTAGTGCGCTTTATGTCACGTGACCAGCTGCCTAGTGGCAGACATTCCAGCACTTCTGGTTGCTGTTGCTAAGAAATTCACTACGGGTTATTCAAGAAGGACTTTACATGACCAACATTTGACTTCTTCTGCTAATTTCCTACTTGTTAATACTTGTAGGAAGCTGGCAATGAAGGTCAATGAAGGTAATGGTGATACATGCCCACAAGCCACTGGAAACTTGGAAGTGTGAGGACCAGTTGTAACTACTACTCATTCAAAACGGTCCTAAGACCGCTTGTATAAAGGAAGTAGCAGCTGTAATGTGATAATCATAGGTCAGAGCACCACAAAACTGTATTAATCTACGGCAAACTCTATTCCTGTTCCAAAGCATCAACAAACTGTCCCACTTTGGGGAAAGGGTAACAATTTGCAGTCAGACAATTCTAGTACTGGCCAGTCAATGGTTTATATCCGGGGTGTCAAACTCACTCCCATCTTGGGCCATATCAGGATTTTGTTTGCCCTTGGGAGGCCGGGGTGGGCCTAGCCTGGTTGTCCCGGCCAACTGGGTGGGCGGGGGCAGGGTGGGCCGGGGCAGCACAGATCAGTCCTTCCCCATGTCCAGGACAGTCCCGTGGGACAACTTTGGGCCTATTGTTGACGGCACCCGGCCCGCAGCCCACGTGTTTGACACCCCTGGTTTATATGAATAGCATTCTACCACAACCTAGTTTCGGGAAAATATGAAAAATACAGTAAATGATATCCTAGTATTCTCCTAGTACAGAAAAAGCATGTGCAGTACTTTGGATTCATTTCCAGTGCTTCGAATCATGCGGGGCATGAACGAAGTACACCTGTCTGTAATTCTTTACAACAGCCACATGTTTTTCCAGGATGTCATACGTCACAGGGAACCACCACTTTCACTGTAAGGAGAGTAATTCTAACAATCGATCAAACTGACCACAAAGTGATCCCTTTCTGTAAGCCTGCTGAAGTACTGTTACACAGCTGTGGAGACAGCAACCACCACTGATCTCTATTGGATCTGCACAGAACAGACTGGTGTTTCTTTTCTAAGCTACATACTGTCTCTTCCATCAAGTTGCTGGAAGGGAAAACTATGACACGCTATTAACCTAAATATCATTCTTCGCAGGGAAAGACATTTTAGTACTATGATCATAGGAAAGCTGGCTTTTTTTCTATTTTGGACTTTGTAGGGCTTTCAGATCTTACAAATAAGGGCAGGCATGAGGAGTGTCATTTGTTTACTTGCTTGGTGAGCCTTTTGTATGATTAAGAAAGATGATTAATGCCTCCTTCTAGAAACAAGTGAGCTATCCTATCTAAAAAAAGCAATAATTTACTTTTATGGAAGAGATTGTTGTAACTATAAAGGAGACCTGTGGAGTTATAATCTTGGATCTTTAATATTTCACTTCTAGCAAGGTTACTGAAAATGTTATGAGCCTTAGAAGCATTGTTTTGCAAAGGAACACCAGCTTTCACTTACCATCTTCTGGATATGGCCCGCTAAAGAGAAACTCTTTCCAACGTAGCCCAGAGTTGCTGTTATGAAAAAATTGAATAGGAAAATGTAACATGAGTTCCTCGAGGCCTGGCAAAGTATAAATCTGCCAAACAAAGGAGTAAACAGTTTCTGAGAAATGCTACTTATGAGGAGCTTCAACTTACAGTATAATTGATGGAGGCACTAGTTTAAAAACCTTATTTCTCAGCAGGCAGTTATAGAGTATAGATTCTGCTCTTGACAGAATCAGAATTCCAGATGCTTAATTCTAGATTATCTCCTGGAACCATTTGGCCTCTATTCATTATGATACGTCTTGCTTGTTTCTGCAACTCTTTTGCCAACATTGGCAAGTTGTGGCAACAGTCTAATCTGTATTTTTTTAAAATTTCCTATTAAATTTAAAAGATGAAATAATTCATTATTACCAGGTGAGATTAGGTGAGATTTATTAGAAGAAATAGTCAAAGCAATTTTGAAAGACTATCGTTAGTCTTATTCGATACTTTTGAAATTCTCTTTTTAATTAGAAGCCACTGGATTTTCATGTGTTCCAAAATATAACCAAGATTATGCTTCAGTTTAAATCATAATTTAAGTTTACATTTTAATATTACTTTTATATATTAGGTAATGTTATGGTGTGGCTGTTCAATATTTTTTTGAAATGCAATAATTATAAACCATGAATGTGCTAGCATACTCAAACTGTCTATAGTAAATGTCAAGCTTCATTTCAGTTTACAATTGTTTTGTGGGGTTCTACAATGATAAGGATAGGTCAATGGTAAGAAGTGATAGGGAAGAGAAACAGCCTTCTCCACCTAATCCGAGTAGGGTGGAGAAAAGGCAGGAGCAGCAAAGGTCAGCCTGACTATTTGCAAGGCGACCGGAGGCTGGCTATTTAGCACAACAGACAAATGGAGATGACTCTGAGAACAACATGCTCGTTTTCTAGCTGTGTATTTTCCTGGTCGTTGTGATTCCTGCCTTGCTTTGGACTGATATCATGCCTTGACTTTGGATCGTGCCACATTCTTGTAATGTGTATTTAATTTGCGTGGTGAACTTATCTTGTTTGGAAGAGCCTCGTGGAATCACTGGGCAATTGTTCCATGAACTAGCATTGGTTTGTTTTGGGCTGGACTCAAATTGGAACATTTCTGGGGGTTTGGTGAAGGGAACTGTTGGAGATCATTAATAAAACCACTAAACCACCATCTTTGTGTGCATGTGAGTGAGCAGGACAGAACAAAAGCATTCCTTCCTTTAAATTTATAGGCTTTTCAAAAAATAAACAAACAAATGTGGTGTATGGCCCTCTCATTATAAAATTCTTGACTTACGTGTTTCATGCCATGCCATTTTGATTCCCAAAATGCTTTCGCTCAAAATTATATAAGCTGCCAACCAAGGATATTTGCAGAACTGCCAGGAACATAAAACCATGATTACTACTAGGGATAGTCTTCTAATCCTGGTTAGACTTAAGTATTCTTCCATAAGTTAGGATATGAAAAATTCCTAAAGTCCTGACAAATGTGTTCTGTTTTGGCCACCACTCCACAATTATATCCAATGAGAATATCAAATATGAGCCCTGCACTTAAAAATGACTCTTCTTGTAGGATTTCCCAAGGAATCACTAGAGGTACAAATTATTACTCTGTCAGGCTGTCTTCTGATAAAAGTAACAGAAGTAATTGCAAAGTACCTCAAGTTATTTATAAAAAAATTTTTTAGGACACGTCTATTATTTTCTTTTGTAGTCATGTCTCCTGAATATAACCCTACCTTTGTCTCTAGGTTTCCAATGGCCAGTTTCTTGCTGCCTAATTCTGTGCTACCTATGAACTTTTATTTTACTGTACAGATATGTTGAATAAGCTAAGTGGGAATATGTGCATATGGACATGAAAAAAATGGAGGGAGAGAGGGCTATGTTCAACTAAAGGCAGGAGAGTTAGGCTATTTGTACATCATACTACGTCATAATCTTATCTTAATAGGAATGCAAATTTACACCTTCAAAGGCTCCAACTATGAAGAAGTGCCAGTAAAAGCCATCTGTTCCTCAAGGATTGCCTGACCAGAAGCAGGAATAGAAGTAACCTATTAGCAAATCAAAGTCATGATTCAATGATATTTTTCTTAGCAGATGAAGCCAGAGTCCTGTGTACTTCATGGTAAGCCTAGTACTTCAAATCATAGCAGGCTTGTGAGCATCACTTATTCTTAGTTGCAAATAGTCATAATCACCATTAAACAAGGCTTGGGGAAACATGTGAACACAAGCAATTTTCCTATTTGCTTCCGAGACCTCTCAAACTGAAACAGCCTCTAAATAAATTCCAATCTGTAAGCTTTACTGTGAGTGAATACAGCAACACACCAAAGAGAAAGAATATCAGCATAGCTTCCTCTCTATATTTCTTGTATTCCAATTCATACCTTCGTTAACATAGTTGCAGGAATAATGTTTATCACCTTCATTCCCATTGGGAACTCTAAGTTTGCCATATAAATTACAAAAGTATGCTATGTTAACTGCTATATAAATAATGATGACAAAACTGTAAATATATACATACTAATATATTTAACACATGCAGCTCTAGACAATTATCTCCATTAACAACAGAAGTATTTAAAATACAGTTACAAAAGCAGATCTCAATTTAATTCTGGCTTCAGCCATAACTAAATAATCTTTTAAGTTCTAAAACTAGAAAGGAAACAAAACAAATTTTCATTATTATTATTAAGTGCAAGTTCTATGATCCAAACAACAAATTTTTCTTCTCAATATCTATTATTCCAGGTGTCCCAATGAATGTTATTGTGTAGCAAAGAAAAAAGAATTTGGATTGACAGAAAAACATTTATTTTATTCTTACTTAATGTAAATGACCTATGCATTATGACTTAATCTATTTAGTATATTTAGTATATTAGATCTTTTTTTTCTTTTACTCATTAGTATGCATTGTTATTTATTATCCAGACTTAATAGAAAATGAGAGCCCGGTTCGCCAACAATTCAGTAGTTTTAAATTACAGGTAGTCCTTGACAGTTCACTTAGTGACCATTTGACGTTACAACAGCACTGAAAAAATTGACATGATAATATGACTGTTGCAACGTCCCTTCAGTCACATGATTTACATTCAGATGTTTGACAACTGATTCCCATTTATGACTGTTGCAGTGTCCAGAGGTCATGTGATTACCTTTTTGCAACCTTTTGACAAGCAAAGTCAATGGGGAAAAAAAAGATTCACTTAACAGCCAAGTTACTAATTTAACAATTGCAGTGATTTCACTTAACAAATGTGGCAAGAAAAGTCGTAAAATGAGGCAAAACTCAATTGTGGATGTAAGCTGAGGACTACCTGTATTGATCGGTCAACAAATTTTAATTTTCTTGCTCATGCCAAAAAATACAATTCCAAAAATATATACAAAACTTAATGAAATACTTGCTGCTTTTACTATTTAAAAGCTTTAAACAGAGCTGCAGAACAATTACTCTTATATTTTTAATTACATCCCTGTCTCTCAGAATAATAGCTTCATCAGTAAACCAATTTACCATCATAGAAAAACCTAATGCTCTTCTCAGTATACTTCAACTTTCTCAGTGCCAACATGCATGTTGTCATTAGTAATAAAATAAAAACACATATATTACAAACTCCTCCTTAATTATGCAAATATACAGAGATGTTGATTTCTAAATTATATGATTGTATCACTTACAAGCTTTTTACTTGAATTTTCTATCTTAGCTGACTCATAGACTGTTAAAGATGAGAGGATACGTATAACTATATATATGTATAAACAAAAAGAGGAAAAGCAGTCAGGAATTATAGGTTTTAACTGCTCTTTATGTGGTCACATAAACACAACAGGCAGTAGTAAAATCTCCAAATACAAATTTAAGTTTACAATTATTCTAAGCCAAAAGAATGTGTTGTAATAATTCTTCCCTATAATTCAGATTCAATGTGGAGCATCCAGTGTTCATA
Source organism: Oxyrhabdium leporinum (assembly GCA_032468155.1). NCBI lineage: Eukaryota > Metazoa > Chordata > Lepidosauria > Squamata > Cyclocoridae > Oxyrhabdium > Oxyrhabdium leporinum. Next base: position 81,290 of record JANHFL010002421.1, read on the forward strand.
ACAATTTTTTTCTTAGTTTGTTATTATGTAAAAACATGGATATACTTATAATTGTTGCTTTTTAACCGATTGCAAAGTAGACAAGATAAACTGCTATTAGTAAGCATACCCACTTCTAAAAACTGTGTTTTATATTATAACTTAAAAATACAACAACATAAAAAGAAGGAAAACCCAGTGACAATAGTTATAAGCAATATGCTTAGGAAAACTACAAAAATCAAACTTTAAACAAACTATACATGATCAAAATTCACTTTGATTTTGGAAAGTTACAAATGGATTAAGAATCCAGATGTATCTGCAATAAGATTTTGGAATGAATTATAAGAATACCTTCATTGCAAAAATGCTTTTGCTTTAAATTCTATTTTTAAAATATTGATAGGATCAGGCTTTGACAGTTGGACGCTACAAAGAATCAGAACGGATTAAAGAATATCTCAGTTTGACTTGCTAATGCAAAATGGAGCAAAATATTTTTAACATTGAACATACTGAATAATATTTTGAAAAATGAACCCAAAAGTTAATTTTAAGAATGTCTTCCTCTATAGATAGACTATGTTTAAAAGATGTTAGGGAAGAGAAACAAGTTTTACTGGACAAGACAGGGACTGGTCTGTGTGTGGATTTAAAAATGACAGTCTACAAGAATGACATAGAAAAATACAAAAGATATAACTGAAAGCAGCTGATGCTTTAATAATTACCGTAACAATAACAAGAAATATTGATACAAACAACAAAATAAAGGCAAAATAACCTGGATATTTCTATAAGGGAGACTTGTTAAAGTTTTGATTTTGTGAGAAGGGGTAGAGAAAAAATAAAAATAAATCAAGTTCTAGGAGATTATTTGTTAAAACTGAAAAGAAGGAATTTAAAGTTGATTTATTTGATGAAGGTTAAAATAATTGTTATATCACTGATAGGACCATTGCTGATCGAAGTTGAACAAGGCTTTAAGGATTTGTTTACAGGTAAGTTATACTTGGGAGAAGGGAAGAACAGATCATTTGCTATACTTTTAACAGATTTTAAGTTACTAAAACTTGCTTAACAACTAAGTGATTTAAACTTATAACTGCAAAACAGTAAAAAAAAATCAAGTTTGTCACATGGATGCCTTGACTTCTGACTGCAAGGACTTATGACCAAAATTCAAGGTCTAATTCTGGTTGCAAGTCGAAGACTATATGTAGACTTGTAACAAAGAGGGACGTCATTTCTTTATACATTTTCTTTTTCTCTACAATATTTATTTCTTTTTTATTTATTTCTTTTCTGTACTTATTTATTCTTTTTAAAGTTTCCTATTAGTTTATCTTTTAATTGTAATCTTTAATAAAATTAATATAAAAATTCACTTTCCCCATTTTTCACACGTCAGCACCAATTTAACTGACATTTATACTCATTTATTTTCAAGCAAGTTCCATTTTATACTAAACTGCATATTATAAATTTTGACTAGCAAGTTTCCTCTAAAAAGTAATTCATGTCAGAACTACTGTTTGATTTTCCACCGATGTTAATACGGTAAATTAGCTTCTTATTTATCAACAATATTCAGAACAGTTCTTTGCCAGGCTGTGCAGCAAAGGATGCAAAGCTTTAGTTTTAGCATTTTGAAGGAACCAAAGATTTTATATACATTTTGATGTTATGAATCATCTGATTAGAATAGAAAAGTTGTACTATATTATAACATAGAAAAACAGAAATCTCTATTCAATATAATTCTATAATTTATGTTTTGCAAAGAAACCATTTCCTCTATAATAGGTCTGTCCAAAAGAGAGAACCTCTTACCCAAACTGGTATTAGTAAGTAGACAAAATGTGCTGGGATGAATTCCAGAGGTACAGACTACACAGATCATCAAAGTAGATAAGTGATCGACTTTAGATTACCAATTCACTTATTCTGCACCAAAAAAAATGTGTAGAAAAGAGAAAACTGAAAATTCTAGCTTTTGCATTTTTGGAAGTCAATACTGCTCAACAACTGTTAAATTGAAAGTCAGTTTGATCTAGTGGCTAAGGCGGGTTAGAACGCAGGATCCCATCTGATCTAGTCCCGCTTCAGTCATGAAAGCCAGCTGGGTAACCTTAAGCTAGGCACTCTCTCTTAGCCCAACTCACCTCACAGTTGGTTTTGTAGAGAAAATAGGAGAAGGAAGATGTGGTGGATATATGTTGAGTTGTTTTTAAAAATAATAATGAAGGCCAGATACAATAAATAAACCAATAGGTAAGTCATACATTCAGGGCAACTTGGAAACATGAGTACACCTCTATTATTTAAATTTGACTCCTTATCCTTTTCTTTTAGCCTTTTTAGAATACTGAAAACATGAATACACTCACAAGAGATAATAAAATCATTTTGATGGGGCATTTTAAAGAACATTTTAAATATCCTTTATGGTTTTTTTTATCTTTTAAAGAACATATTTACCAAATGCTATTTGACAGCCCCTCGAGACCGTTGCACTTACCCTTTTCTAAGCTATTATGTCTATTTCAAAATAAAGCAGTAGGGTGTAATTTTTAATAAAATCATCACAATTTAAAAATCATAAAAAATGCCGTGTGTGTGTATCTTTTGACAATCACAGTGGACTACATTCCTAAAACACAAAGTAATAACATCTACCAGAATTTTGCCTGCTTCTTTAGGCTGCAATAACTAAAATTGATCCCATAAGTCTGACCAAACAGCACCCCCACAAATTCAGCTAATTATGAGCAGATGTAAGTAACTTAAACTCTAAAAATGTACCACAAATTATCACAATAAACTACTTAAGAGTTCAGCTGAATCTTCTCCAGAACTAGCCCAGCCATGAAAATACTTCCCTGTGTGGTTCAAAAAGGATGCAATGAAAATGGTGAAAGAGGCATCCCTCTCTGTTGTGACAATTGCTAAGAGAAAGAATATTACATTTCCAATGTTATTAATATATTTATGAAAGAAGTATGTGCTCAAATTATAATTTTAGAAAAGACAGTATTTTGTTGTAAATTGCCAAGACTCATGTGAAACTTTAGAAACATCACTTCCTATAGCATCAATAAGTATTTCGTGTTGATTTCTTTATATTAATTTTCAATCTTCTTACTTCCTGTACAGTAACAGCAACTTTTAAATAAGGCTTTCACCAAGATACACTACTGCTGTCTAAGGAAGTAAAGTTATGTTGGTCATAGTAACTTTTAATCAACGGGACTGTGTCTACAGATTGAGAATTTTAGAATTATTCTAAGTCCATGCAGGTTTCAGTTTCAAAATTATAGTTGCAGGAATTGCAAGGAAACAGTTTTGACATCTCTTGACCAAAATGTCTAACCCAAAATTGACAATAAATATAGTGACAATTATGGAAAATCACAGAGGTAATTAATTCTGCATTCTCAGAATTATTCAGGTCTCAGTGCTGTTTTTCTGGCTTTTTCTTCAAAAAAAGTGTTTAATCTATCACCCTGTTTGGTTTCTATAATCAAAACTGAAGCATTCACTAAATTTGTTTATTTTGTACTGATTGCAGGGTTCTATTTTTTCCAAACCTCTGAGGCATTTGGCAATTCCTAGAATGGCATAGGGTAGGAAAGAAACAGAAATGTGTGGATTCAATACAGGGAAAAAAAGCTCCATTGCCTCTCTAGTCCTGCAGAAAATAAAGAGACACACAATAACAGTTCTTGTCCCCAACCCAAGACTTCTTCTATGCACAGTAGAAGTACTTTCACAGAAACTGCACCCCTGGTCTACTTCAAGTACCATAAATGATACCTTATGACAAATTTACACATATGCTTCTTCAAGACCAAAATGAAAATTAGATTTTCAGCCTGATGGACTAGTGATCAGCTTGAAACTCTAGATTGTCTTTTTATTAATTATTTCTACAGACACAGGTAGTCCTCACTTAATTATCAGAATCTTGGTCATAAGTCATTACAGCTGTTAAGTGGGTCACCAAGTGTTCTGGCTCAATTTTACAATCTTTTTGACAATGCTCATAAAGCAGGTCTCTGAGGTTGCTATTCAAAAATGTGGCTGTTATACAAACCATAGTTGTTAAGCAAATCCATTCCCCCAAATAAGCGGTTTTTGCTGGAGACCCACAAAAAAGTCACAAATTGTGGCCATGTCATCAGCACCTGAAATGTGATCATATGACTGCATTGTGTTTGTATGAACATATCAGACATAACAATGAGGAAAAGTTGTAAGCAACTTTTTGGGGGCCCATTATAATCTTAATTAGCCATTAAGCAAGAATTTCCTGTAATCTGATGGGTATGTAGCTCTCTTGACTAAGAAGAATGAAACATGAACCTCTCAGCATTGAAGTTACTATAGTTTTAATGAATAAAAAGTACAGGAGATAAAGGTAGTATCAGTAAGAACTAAACTAAACTAAACGTATTTTTCCTAATAACTGTCCTACTAATAACAAAAGATAAAAAATCCACACAATGAAAGACCAAATCCATCCAAAGCAGAAACTACAAATACAAGCTTTCCTGAACTACGCTGTTTCAGGTTTTTTTTACCTAAAAAAGGAAGGACTGCTTATCCTGTTAACTGATGTGTGAATCAGCCTAGAGGCCTGCCTGCAGTAAAATAGAAAATGTAAGTCTTTTGGACAGAGACTAAATTGTCTCTGTCTAAAAGACTTACAAATTAAATTACAATTTATCACAAGCATCTATCTCTATTCTCATAAAAACCAAGAGAAAGTAGAAAATGAATGTACTCTGCAGGGTGTATTTTCAGAATCTTTAACAGGATTAACAACAAAATTCTAAATGGTTTGTTTGTAGCTTCCATGTGGAATGTAGATTAACTGTTAAATTCAGTTTGGGACACTTCAACATCTGTTTTCAGTGCATTACAATGAAATCAAGGGACCGCATATATACATTTGACTCAATAAATCTGTCAGTAAATTGGTATTTTCCAAAATATTGCCCATAACTTTCAGTATTCAGTAGTCTCATTTGCATGATCCGAAACAATTGCCTCGTAGCGTTCTTCATGGCTGTGCTAAGTGGTCCCAGGCACATGACCTAAAGTGACAAATGGTTCAAAAAACAAGGCAGCGTTACAACAGATTAGGGAAAAGAAACATGCGGCTATTCCCTGTAACAGAATCTAGAAGAATGGCATGGTCACAATATGATTGTGTCTATCTATTCCTTCTAGGTAATAAACACTAACATAGATAGAAAAAAACCGTATTTTTAAATGGAAACTCTCATTAGAGCCATCAAACTGCACATTCATCTTTAAATTAAATACTAGAAATTACTTTAATTATGCGATTAGCAACCATCACTGGCTATTTTTTATTCAATACAGAGGGTAGACAATTGTTACAGATTTCTGCAGACCTGATGTGCCAGGGATGGTGAAAGCAAGAAAAAGGAAATATATAGATTTGACTTGCTGTAAAGCATGTTGTAGTGAGAGCTAGTTTGGTATAGTAGTTAAGGCATCGATCTGGCTGGAAACCAGGAGACTGTGAGTTCTAGTCCTGCATTAGGCATAAAGCCAGCTGGGTGACCTTGGACTCTCTCTCAGCTTTCACTCCCTCTCTCAGAAGGAAGCAATGGCAAAGTACTTCTGAAAAAAACTTGCCAAGAAAATTGCAAAGGTAGGACTACTCTGAGCAGTTACCAGGACTAAAAAACGGACTCAAAGTCACAAAAATAAAATTCTGATGGTGACAATGCAATGGCTGAAGGCAGACAAGAAGACAAAGCAGGTGGCTTTAAAATGTTTGGAAGTGGACAAGCTCCTGAACTTTGGAGGACTTATCACTAAAACTCTCACAAGAAGGAACAGATTTACAAGCCCAAATAACAGCAATGCTGGTAGCAACTGAGTAGGGAGAGAGAGACAACTTTTATGTGCCCTGCTGAAACACTGGCAACAATGCCTCACAAGGGAGGAAGGGTAATATTTGTTCTGGATTTGAAACAGTATTTTTTTTCTGTTTTGTGTAGCCACCTTTCCCCACTTTCTTTCTATACAATTAAAGTCAAAGAAAAGGCATTGCCCTCAAAGAAATTTCACTATATGTATGTTTTAGAAGTAAAAGAAGTTCCATATTTTGGTTAATTGTCCATTTCTAGGACAGGTAGCAAAATTTTCATTAAAGAATATTCACGAATATTCAGATGAATTTGCTATCGTGGATTTGATAATTCAATATCCATTCCCAGGAAAGGTCCCTTGGCATAAAAGAAAGCCTTTTGTGATATGTAAATCAGTTGGCTAGAAAGGGATCTATTTTAAGCCACAGGCTGGAGACACTACTCATAGATATGTCACCAGATAGAGAATTCATATCAACAACTTGAAATAAGAGGGTAGAGTCCTTGTGAACTACCACCTTATTGTCCTTTTCAGCTAACTTCCCTAATGTTTTGTGGCAAATTGCCATCCAACACATTTTTTTGCAAATCTGAATAATATAACTACAAAAAGCAACAGAACACTGCAAGCTTCCCAAAATCATAAGAATTGAGTCAGCGGCAAGTAATATTTTTAATTAAATAAATGTTATGAGAATAAAGGGCCAATGTAAAATAAGTGGCTTCCCTCCACTAAACCATTCTTTAAAACGTCTATAAAGATTATGATTCTAGTGGTGGGAGAAACATTTAAGCAGAGGTGTTCAAAAGTACAAGTGCATCTGATTCAATAATCCAATCAAGGCAAGGAAACTTTCTGAAGTCTTCCCCTATTTGAAATGAGAGGATTGCAGTTATCTGAAACTCTGGAGTAATCTTCACCTACCTTTAGATGGTTGCAAGACCTATTCAAAGTCTGCAAATATGAGAGCTAAAAGCACAGTATCTCAGATTACAACATAGCCTATTGAAGACAAAAGGATCTGGCTTGTGTAAAACTGCAATATCATTTACAAAAGATTATTGGAATCTCTACAAGCTTGGCTTGACATTAGCCAGCTATGCAGACTCCAGGATATTTCTCATTTACAACCCAGTACAGGAGTGTTTTACTTTAGAAAGATCAGGAAAGGAGTATGATTTGCTGTACTACAGCATTCAGACTAAACTGTCAAAATAAAATCCACTTCTCAACATTCTATCAGATCCTTAGCTCACTATCACTCAACTTCTAAACAAGAATTCAGGATTCTTGTAAATGTGTTTGGAGCCCACAGCTATGCACTCAAGTATTAGTAAATTCAGGTATTAATCCAATACTACATTAGAAAAGAACAATCATAGGATAGATCAGACTCTCCCCCAAAGCCAACCAGCATCCCGTATAGCTTTCTGTTATTCCTGTATTTAGTGTATTAATTTGGATGCCAATACTAAACCTCTGTTATTTAAGGGGAAAGTTACTTTGGCTCTGAATTCTCCTTTCCCAAAACTCTGCACAGACCTATTTTTAAGTTTATGCATCCACTCACGAGTCCCACCCAACAAAACACAATCCAAGTTATACTCACATAAGTGGATCCGTGTCAAAGCCTAAACATGTAAGTGGGGTCATGCCAAGTAATTCTACCCTGATGTAGTCCTTCCCTTCATATCTGCATATACAGTGCAGTTATACACAGAGAAAACATTGTCATACACAACATGTAGAGGCTTCCATAAACCTGGCAACTCATATCAGGTTATTAGGGTTCTGGGATACAGGAAAGCTGATAGAAAGAGATAGAAAACTAATTTGTAGAACCTATTTGCGTACCAGGTATAAGAGTTTGAATTATTAGGGATCAGATTTATTGGAACTGACTCTCACATTCAAGTACGGCATATACAGTGAAAGCTTCTTTCAATCAGTAGGAAAACAGCATCTGTTAAATCCAAAGGCCCATTAAGTCCAAATTCGTGTACTGACATAATTTGAATTGTTTGTATAATTATCCAAACTGGATCAATTGATAAAAGTGACATAACTACATCAATTAAATTAATAATTAGACTAATTATTACAGTTGCAAATGTACCTAAAGTAAATTGCATCAGTTACATCCATTTTTTCAGTGTGAATGGGTTAAAAGAAAAGGATGACCAAGAAAATTATATCTGGATGTAGTTAAGGAGATCTTAAAAACAGAACACTTTAAAGTTTTTAAAAAGAAATAATGTAGGTATGAAGTAGGTATATTGATACAATGAAAAGAAAGACAGTTTCCAAGAATAGAAGATATGAAGAATCATATGAACATATTGGTATAAGCTAGATTAAACTATGTTTCTTTCCTCCTCTCATGCCTTTAATATTTTAGCTTACTATTTCTTATGATTTTTCTGCATAATACTAATAACAATAGCAATAGCACTTAAGACTTCTATACTGCTTCACAGTGGTTTACAGCCCTCTCTAAGAGGTTTAGAGTCAGCATCTTGCCCCCCAACAATCTGGGTCCTCATTTTATGCACCTCGGAAGGATGGAAGGCCAAGTCAACCTTGAGCCTGGTGAGATTCAAACTGCCAAACTGCTGGCAGCTGGCAGTCAGCAGAAGTAGCCTGCAGTACTGCACTCTAACCAACTGCACCACTGTAGCTCTTTAGACCATAATATAGTTGCACATAGGTCTTCTTGGTGTCTCTACGTGTTCCCATATGAAAACTCTTCTCCTTTTGTTTAGCATCCATCTTAAATGACATCTATATTGCCAATCAGATGATTTAGGAGGAGAACACTATGTCCTTTTCTGCCTCTTTACTACTTCAAAAATACATAGTTGCCAATATACTCTACTATAGTACATATCACAAAGCATTAAGCTATATTTAGAATATATTTCTATAAGCAATGCAAATAATATTTATGCATATTAATTATAATAATATAATAAACACTGTGTTTAACATAAACATTAAAAGCAAAATACTTTTCAGTTGTTTGAAAAGAGGTTTTCATAGACACTTTTCCATGTTGCAATTCATTCTAGAACTTGCACAGTCCAAATATCAACTATGCTAGAAATGCATACTGGATTTTTGAAGAGTTTAGGGCATTGGCTATGCATATTAAAAAGTATTACTTGTGATACAGTGATTAGACAGATACATTTATACAGTTTTTATAATGCATTATAACCTAAGTATTATCTGCCTATTATCATCATCTACATTTTCATGTTATTTTATTGTTCTGTGTAACTCTTCAAATATTTAGCCACAGAATTTTGATCTTATTTTTAAGTGTGTCCCTTTCATATTAGATAAATATAGAAACGAAATACAGATTAGGTTCGGATACAATGCTTCTTAGAATTAAAAATTATTCCAAATACTTTTTAAAAGGGTTGATACTATATAATGAGACTATTTAATCATTGAGAGACTAATATTCCTCGTATTTCTATAAGCTGCTTTTCCCTTTATTATGGTATTTATAAATGGAGCAGTAATTGTTATTGGATAATTACAGATCACGAATAAATACCCACTATGGCATTAGTATAAAAAAACAAGAAAATGCATTATATTAAAATACAATATATGAATACGTAACAAGTAAATAGAATATTCATAACAGGAATATTGATTCCTGTTATACATACACTGATATAAGACTTATGGAAGAATTATTTCTTAGTTTCAATTTATGCTTTGCCAGAACCTACAAGCCAGAACATAATTAAATCTTAGTGATTTAAGGAGCTCAAAATGAATGCAATGGTTTGGTTACAATGACAACAATCCTAATAACTGTTTTCTATACTTACCACAAAACTTTCTAGAATATATAACTTAATCCCAGAAACATAAACAGACAAATATAACTAATTGGACTGTAGGATAAAAACATATTTCTGACACCATTGTGTAGAAAAACAGGAAACCATTGTGTGGAAAAACAGTGGCATATAAACTTTAGAAGTCTGAAACTGCACTAAGGCAGACAAATCGTTTTTATAATTCTATTTTGTAACACTGTCCTGTTATTCTTTAGCCAGTAGAAAAACAGCAACATACTTTTTAGTATCAATGTTGATCAAAACAAAGAGAACAAAAGAAATGTTTTTATCATTAAACGCAACAAAAAGAAATAAGCTCATTGTAGTAATTTTCAAAAAAAATATTAGCAGTTTTTTTAGCCTTTGTACACTAGCCAATTAGTTACCTCATAACATTTTAGTAGAAGGGTTTTTTGTTTTTTAAAGCACAGTCATGAGGAAAAGGACAGAATGTGTACACCATACTAGAGGCAGCTTCATCCAAATTATGGTTCGCTACATTCTGCCCTTAGGCCTCTCAGTTTCTTAAAAAGGTTCTGATACCGATACTTGATAGGAAGGGAAGGAACATAAATAACACAATTAACTATACAGAGATAAGGTTACAAATCAGATATTCTGGGTTTAATTTCATAGCATTTTAGTAATTTTCCCTTGAAAAATCAGGAAGAAAATATACAGAAGCCAAAGTAGTACATTATCTACAACTTAGAAGACTAAATTTCGCATGGTTATTTTTTTTTACTTGGGAATAATTTTTACTTCAGAATTCTAGCAATAAGCCATGATGCAAGTTTAAGCATGTCCAAAGTGTTTGACATACTCAATCTAATATTAAACAATTTTTTTTCAAATTAGAAAGTTTTTTATTATTTGATGGTTACTATCTAATAAATACAAGATCGAAATCATCGGAACAGATCTACGCAATCAGCATTTTGGGTACCTCTAGCTCATCTGTATTCTTCCTAGATATACTGTAGTATTTATTCATTTACTACTCTTATAAAATCAAGACCCACACTGCCAGCAAACAGTGGCATTAAAAAAAAGTGGACAATAGAGCTCAAAGTTTAAATTCGTTAAAAATTGACTCGTGGCATTCACTAAATCAAACTTACTGCATTTTAGTTTTTTTTATGTTTGTGAGGATGGTTGGTTGATTTGTGTTGGATATGCCTGGGTTACGTTTCATTTCTGTATTGCTTTGTATAAAGTAATACTTTAAAAATATAGGATAAGGCAGAATACCTCAGGGAGCAAATTTCTGATACCACCAAAGACTAGTAATTTACAAAATGTCGAGAGAAAGGGCAAATGAGCTAATCTAGCTTTCCTTCAGGCCCCAAATTGCACATAGAGAAGCAGCTGGGCCTCTTTCAAGAATAGTGTCAACGATAGAGCTGCATACCTGTCAGCCATAAAATCTACCTTCAGCTACATTTTACCTCAGCTTTTCATTTTGTCACTTTATCTGTATCAGCACCTCTAGTGTTATTTATTCTTGTTAATCTAGAGATGCAGACATGTGGAAGCAGATTAAATGCAGATAAACAACTTTTACTGTTCGGAAGTTGACTCATGGCAAGTGAACTTAATTTTGTTGGTTTGAAATGTTTTACTGCCATCCAAGCATTTTCTTCAGTCTGAGCAAGTCAGTTAAGAGGGAATCTGAGTAGGCAAAGAGTCTACCAACTCCTAAAATTCTTAAGGTTCATTAAGTGTGGCCTCCCTGGTGAACCTATGAAGTAAGTGGTCTTAATTTTCCTGGGAACTGAAAGAGTGTAGCATAAAAAATGGGGGGGACGACAATGGGGGACGGGACATGTTGTGTCTCTGAGGCCTCCACCTCTATTTTAGGAATGATTTTTCACTTTGGCATAAATGGATTCCTTCACATCTCTCTCAAACCATCTATCTTCTATGTCCAAAATGTGAACCTTATTTTCCTCAAAAGAATGCCTTTTTTTCTTTTAAATGATGGGTTATACTGCTGATTCTAGTCCTATGGTGCCATTTCTCCTGTGTCTAAATCCTCTTGTCTAAAGGCTGGTTGGCTTCTCCAATGTAGAGCTCTGAATACTACTGGCTGCACTAGACCACATACACTGTATTGCTGTTAATGACTTTTCACTGACAAATTGTTTACTTTTTACTTTCTGAACTAAAAACTCCATTTATACATCCATGTACATTCTTCCCAATTCAAAATCTAGCTCACTTCCAGAAGAATTGAGGTGGAACTTCTGTGTGATGGATTCCAAACATTACAGTTCCCATACATTTTTTTCACCACAGCTTTTAAAAGCCTGGGTTGTCGAAGTCCCAGCATGGCATTTTTGCTACACATCTTAGGACTTTTCCAAAATGCTGCTATATGATCCAGGTTACATGGAACTATCTTTTATATGAAGAATTGTAACTTGTGGCATCTTCAAAAATATCGTTCAAGTATTCCTCCACATGTTGCATACATTTAGATCTCCCTAAGCAAACCTTTCTCCCTTTTTGAGCTGCTGTGAAAGTTTCTCACTTATTCCATCTTTCATACTGACACAAACATATGGCATAAAGCTACCCGCTATTGTTCTATACTGGGGATGTCAAACTGGCGGCCCACAGGCCGGATGCGTCACGCAGAGGCCAAGCCCACCCCAGCTCCGCAAATGGGAAAAACATCACAAAACATCATGTGACAGCAACGTGACGTGGTGAGTTTGACACCAGTGTTCTATCCCATAACATTACATAATAACTAGCATTCCAGTTTGGACTAGTGTTTAAGGCAGCAGGCTAGAAAGTAGGAGGCCCTGAGTTCTAGCTCCCCTTAGCCATGAAAGCCAGCTGGGTAATATTGGGCCAGTCACACTCTCTCAGCTAAACTCACTTCACAGGGTTGTTGTTGTGGGGAAAATGGGAGGAGGAAGGGCTGTTGGATATGTTCGTCACCTTGAGTTATGTGTAGAAAATAAAAATGGAATACAAAATTATATGCAGAGGAAAATACTCTGAGATTATTCTATAAAATATACAGCTGTCTTTGTAGAAAATATAGTTGCACAGGTTTAATACGTGTAACACCTGAAGCAACCACCAACTGTCCACAGAAGTTTTTCACTAACAATTAATGCAAACATAGCTGGATTCCATACAGGATTAGAAAAGCTGCAGGAGACTGACACAGAAGTGGGGCCATGTTAGATTTCCTGGAAGACAAATTACATCACTTCTCCCTCTGAACTTTTTTCCACTCCAGTGAGTCATAAAAGCTACTACATACAGTAAGTTTAACAATGAGTGCCTGTGCTTATTCCCCCTTGCTCTTATCTTTCTCATCGGCTTTTGTAGTTATTCAGTGTCTTTTATGCTGCAACACTGTGAGCTGAGCCAGTCTTATTCTTTACATTTAATTGTCCTGGCTAATGAAAGTTTTAATTAAATTTAATATCTGCATAAGTAAATATTTGGTATTTTCTCTCTTCAAAGTTGAAAAAAGGGGAAGGTCTTAGACATTCTGACTGAGGTAACGTTAAAGTAATTTTTGCTGTCGTATATCCAACAGATGACAGCAATAAGTGTGACTGAATATAAGTAGTTAATTATACAGTAAATTATACAGATAGTCCTCCAGTTATGAACATTCATTCAGAGACCATTCAAATTATGGCAGCGATAAACAAATAGTACTTATGTCTGGTCCAAAAGTTATGGCAATTGCAACACCCTCATGGACTTGTGATTAAAATTTGGGTACTTGACAGCCCACCCACATAACCACAGGGGTGCTTCAACTTCCCCATGCAATCTATTTCCCCCCATTTCTGCCCTTTTGATCTACTGCACTCTGTTATTTCCTTGTTCCTACTACTGACCGAGCTTGCCCAGCCCTTTGCAAGGCTAGCTACTGGCTGCATAAGGGTTTTTTTTCAAGGTTGCACATAGCAGTTACCACACAAGACGTCAAGAAGGCCTCAAGTGACCAGCTGCTACCTCACGTGACCCAGCAAGGGTCAAGCTGGATATGCCCTGTCAGCAGCAGGAGCAAGAGCATGGTAAAACTCAGCCAAAAAAGGAGAGCACAGGGAATCAGGGGTCTCGAGTGCAGAGTGGCAAGGGCAGTTGCAGCTGGAGCTTTGCACTGTTTTGCTGGACTGGGCTAAGGCTTCGTCCTGCAGGATTTGAGGCTGCAGCTTCACAATGAAGCTCAGGGGCTCCTTGCAGTTGTGGCATGCCAAGAAGCCCCTGAGCTGCAGGATAGCAAGCAACCCCAGAATCATGCAATTTTATGAATGCTTGCCACCCTCCTGTAAGGCAAAGTGTATGGCAGCCAAAAGGGTGGGGATAGGCAGTTGGGGAGAATTAAAGGGAGGTAATCCTTTACCTTGGAAGAACCAAGTCTTGGGACTGGGACGGACCAAGTTAAGTATGATTGGATTGGGATCAGTCCTTACCTAACGAGCAGTGGGATTCAGTCAATAGCAGCTACATGAGTGTCGGTATTCCCATTGATAAGCGATGAGGTCACATGACAATTCACTTTATAACTGGATTGCTTAGTGATGGAAATTCAGCTCCCAATTGCCATCGTAAGTCAATTAAAATATACACAAGGATCTTTCCATTTTGTCCCTTTATTTATTCAACTATATGCTGAATATATATGAAAGGAAGCTATAAAAAATATTTAAATGCCATGTGGTGTTCATTCCTATAAGGATCAGAAACATGCAAGCCATAGTATTCCCTGTGACACTCCATCAAAGTAAAAGTTGGACTTTAAAGAAACAGGACATGACCCTTTTGAAGAAGTTGAAGAAGACTTCTGAAAATACTATGGATAGCCAAAGTAACAAACCAATGAATCATTGAACACATCAACCCAGAGTTTCTCTCCAAATAACCTGGACAAGAATTCTTTTTTTAAATGTTAAGATTTTTAAAAAATCCTAAGAAGCTGTGATGAAATATTTTTGTAACTGCTGTAATTCAAAAGTAGGTCTTATTTACAGAACCAAAAATCAAACCTTATTGTGTCATTGCCCATCTTATGCAACAGCTACTACCCCTTTCAGGCAGAAGGCCTATTTGCCATCTGTCTCTTGTTTTAGTCACAGGCAAATCTGTTGTCATATTGTTTTTCTTTGCCCATGTGAGAAACGACTCTCACATAAAGTTCCATTTTCTTAAGTACACCTAGCCTACTAGGGGTTGAAATTGACTAAATTTGCTCTGTTCTAATTTATTGTTTGTTTCTAATCTATGCAATGGATTCCCCACCTGGACCTTGCAGTGACACTCCATAAAGCATCAAAAGGGGAGGTTTGCAAAGCGTATTAGCATAAATTGGGTATGTTTCTCTAATGGATAAAATCAACTGCATCTTTTAGAAAGCTTGCAAAACTGCCTCAAAACAGTTTTGGCACAGCTTCTCTGCTGGAGGTCCCAGCAGAACTGCAAACATGATCACAAACTGAGGATAGCCTTTAAACCAGGGGGTTTATTTATTTATTTATTTTTACATTTATATACCGCCCCATTCCGAAGACTCGGGGCGGTTTACAGCTTATAAGCA
>JANHFL010002421.1:112984-125315 GCA_032468155.1 Oxyrhabdium leporinum
GGGTGTGGGTTGAATGGAATGCAGGGAGTTAGGGGGGGGATCCGGGTTTTTGTTGTTGTTTTTTCCTTCCTCGCGTTGCTTTTTTTTCCCCCTTTTCTCCCGGATTTCCAAGCGCTTTGAAAAAGCAGCTAGCGGGATACACCACGGTACTATCAACCACGTTGCCAAAGTTCAAGGTTGCAGCGGCGGAGCCGGAAAATCCTGGCGTATCCTGGCAGGCGAAACTTTGCAACAGCCCAGTGCAGTAGAGCGCCAACCCGGGAGTGTGTGTGTGTGTGTGTGTGTGTGTGCGCGCGCGCGCGCGTCCCCCAAGGCTGCAGAAAGAGTTCGCAGCAGCGCGCAAACGCTGGGCTTCTTTCGCAGCAGCAGCAGCAGCCTCTGTCCCTCTCTCTCTCTCTCTGTCTCTCTCCACCCCCTTTCTCTGTGGATAATGTTCAGCGCCTGCTTTTCAAACGCCCACTGTAATAAAAATGATCTCTTGAAAATTCAAAACGATCAATCTCTGGTTTCCCCTCCTTCTTCTCCTCCTCCTCCCTTACACTCTTGCCCCTTTCTTCGGTGTAACTGGTTTCTGTAAGACCTGGAAGTTCAGCAGAGGAGGGGAGGGCATTTTACCGAGAGCGCCTTTCTCTGGCCCTTCCTCCGTGGTAGCTTTCTCCTCAAAACACTTCAGGATTTGGGTTTATTATTTAATTACACAATCGACGCGTACATCCCTCCCCCCCCCCGCCTCGCTGCTGCTGCTGCAAATGCATTCCTTCCCTCTTCCGAGCCCTCCTCCTCCTCCTCTCCCTGCCTTTCCTCTTTAACCACCGCCGTACAGTACCAGCGCTTGGCCACGCATTTTTCCAAACCCGCTTGGCTTTTGCGCACACTCTCACTTTCCTTCCCCTTCCAGAAGGGGGACTGAAAAGCGGGCCCGCTTGGGCGGGGGGGTGGTGGTGTTAAACCGGGCAGCGTTTTCCTAGTTCCAAGTTCTGGAAGAGCGAAAAAGAGCGCGGGAGCACCAGCAGCAGCAACAACACCGCCCGGTGGAAAATTCCTTCACAGGACGGGGGGCGGGGGGGTGCAGAGAGGAAAGGGTGGGGCGAAAGAAACTCCAACCCGGCCTGTCTGCGAGACCCTGAATCTCGCCGGTCGAGGGGAGGGGGCTACAAAGCGGGAAAACTTTGCCTCTTCGCTACCGATTAGACAACAGGAGCGGGGGGAAGGGGCGAAGAGAGGAAATGCGTGTTGGCGGCTCTCCCCCTGCATACGTTGGCGGCACAGACAGCGTCTGGAAACCCGCGACCCGTCGCCTGCCTGTGGAGCGAGGTCACCGAACCGAAGGCTGGCTCGCATTTCTTCCCTCACTCCACCCCGAAAAGTGAAAGGCCGGCCCTACTCTTCGCAGATCCCGCGGTGGAAAGGCGCCATGCTCGTAGGGAACCCCTTCCACGTGGCCTCCATCCCCGCCCGAGGCGCTCGCTCGCTCCCGCTCGCCCGCCTCTGATTTGTGGGGTCCGTTTCGGGCAGCCTTTTTTTTTTCCCCAAGCAGGGCGCGAGGAGGAAATGGGTGGCGGCCCCCCTGAGGGAAGCAAAAGGCCAAAAAATAAAAAAAAATTAAAAAAAAAAGCCCGCTGCTGGAGCAATAGGCTCGTCTGCTTTCAATCTCACCCACCAGCTCGTGCCAAGAAGGAGTTCGCGCCCGCGGGTTTTTTGTTTTTTCCAGGAATGCAGCATATTAAAACACACGCACTCGCTAGCGACGTTCTCGCCCTGCGGCGGGAAGGCAGCTCGAAGAACGTTTTTTTTTCTTTTTCTTCCCCCCCCAGCCCCCCGTGTGCGTGCTTGCGAGGGGTGCGCTACCATTGATGAATTTCTCTTAAACGTGGCTTTTCGAGACTTGGAGGGAGGGTGTGTGTGTGTGTGGGAAGTTCTCATTTGGGACGCCGAGTTCCGAAAATCGCCCCGATCTCGACTTTTGAAACTGGGCTTTCGGCAGGCTTATCAAGACGTAAAGTCTCCGGTTCTTGGAAGAGCAAAGCAAGTGGCCCACAAGAAATACGAACGGGGACGGAAAGCCGAGTCCGGGAGCAAAAAGCAGGAACCAGGCTGCCCACCGGCCTGGCGTCTTCAACTACACCTACGTTACGCCTTCCCGAGGCTTTATGGGGCTTAGGAAAAACAACCCAAGGTTTTCTTCGCCGCCTGGACACCTGCGGACTTTGATCCCAGGAACGCCCGGGCAAAGCAAACCCGAGCCTTCCCAGCGAAGCCCTCGAAGACGGACGGCACCCAGGTCACCGGCCCTTGAGCATTGTGTAACTCTTCCGTCTCGACCCCGCCCGGCCAGGAGAAACCGCCCCAAGCGTGAGGGAGGGTGATTGCCCAAGCCAAGCTCCCTCCGCAACCAGCACTTGCCTGCCTCAGGTAAACTGGTCCCTGGCGTGTCCTCCTTCGGCCCCTTTTCCCTCCCTGTCGTGTGAACTATTTGCAAAGGGCCAGCTGACTTTCGCGTTTGCAAAACTGCATTTCTCCAGGTCGGGCATTTCCCCACGAAACCTCGACGGGAGGGAGGTTCAAGCCAACCGTGAAATGGTCACTTTTTAACCCCCTCCTTTCCTCATTAGGGAAATATTCAAACGCGGCCCGTTCTCAAAGGAGGATCTTAATGAGGGTAACTTGCCAAAGCGACCAGCTGCAGTTCTCATAAATTTACACACTGAAGGCAGGGGGAGGAAGTGAAGGGGACTCGGACAAAGCAGGTAATGTCAAAGCAACTAACGAAGTTCATCCTGTTAAGCCTTCAAAAACAGCCCGCCTTAATGCAATTCTAAAGGGGTAAAAGAAATTATGTTCTTTCATTCAAGGATGATATTAGGAACAAAAGTCAACGTATAGTACTGCAAGATGTAGTAAAGTTATTTCAGAATTTCCCACACGCGATTTTCAAAATCACGTTAAAAATGCCATGAGCCTATTTTGCTTATGGCCTGTGAATGAATAATCAATGTATTTTCCACTGAATTTCTTTGCTCAAAATTATTTCAACTGTTTTGATACTTGCATAAGGCATTATTTTGGGCATCAGTAGAAGCCAATAGTCTTCCATTTTCCTTCTGATTCACAAATTACAGAAATGTTCTACAAGCACCTGGGCTTACACTGTAAACTAGAAAGCCAGAAACACAGGAAGTAGAAACAAAAGTAAATTAAGAACTAATACCAGTATGCACCTCACAATAAGGCATTGTTTATTTAGCTATGAGGGTTTTTTTAGGAAAAGAAAACCACATTTAGCTCGGTTTGGACAGCACCCTAAGCCATAACCATGAGTGGCTGGATTCATACAACACAATAAAGCAAGATCAAATGAATTGCATTGTGGCTGAGTTTACATAATCCTTTTTAAGCCATAGTTTGGTTAGGTTGGCTTGGGCTCAGCATACTAGTGTTCAACCATGTAATGCAAACCATACTGGTTTATGACTATAAATTATGGCTTTTGTGTAGTTTGAACCTACAAATTATGGGTTACTGAATAAACCATGGTTAAGCAAACCACTGCTTATAAACTCAGTGAAACCTGAGATTACAAAGGCTAATACTGTATATATAAAATTATGTAATGGATTTTTTTTAATGACACAAAACTGCAGTTTTAATAACCTGCATTAAGTCTGCCGAATCACAAATGATAATTGCCACAGATATTTTAAATGAAAAAATGAGAATAGATGAGATGCATTTTTCCAATGCATTCATGGATTTCAACCCTTCTTACTTTTCTTTGGAAACAAATAATTTCAGATTTATTTCAAATTAAACATATTTGTAATCCATGTGATTGTTAGTCAAAATACAATTTCTATTACTATATGATGATTCATTGATAACTTTTCAAGCACTAGGTCTTTATTTCCCATTTTTAATTCAGGGATAATGCTCTGAACCTTCTGAATTATCCTAAAAGCTTACAACAGTGGGTGTGATGAGCTTGAAAACAATCTCAGTGTTGAAGTATTATGCAAATGTTAGCTCGAGTCTTGGTATTAAAAGTCTCTGTATTTCTCATTTCTCTAAAATCAAAGAACAGCAACATTCTCTTTCAGGCTTGTCTCAGATTCAGGCCACCTTCCCCAGTATTCACACTAATGACACAGATTTTTATGCAGGTCTACCAATGGATCATCTTTTCAGACATTCACATTTAATATTGTTAATAATAATAAATATAACAATAGTCCTCTACCCATGTTTACTAAATTATATTTTATTGAATTAACCCAGGTCTCTGGATTTGTACAATACACTGAATAGTAAATTAATTGCATTCACTAGTTTTGTATAACACACTGCCATACATATGAGCTGAAAACAAATCAGGTTGTCACAATTGGGTCTACATTCATGTAACCTTTAGATCAGGCATGTTCAACTTGCAGCCCATAGCCACATGTGGCCCTAGATAGCTAGTAACAGCGGTACAAAATAATTTTAAAAATATAAAACAGGAAGTTATTTATATGGATTAACTATATTATATATTTTATATATTCCTCTTTGTTCAGTGTGGTCCAGGCTTGGATATCCATGCTGTAGATGCAATTTGTCCAAGTCATTTTACTCTTTGTGACAAAATATGACTTTTCCCCCTATTATCATTTCAGAAATAAACTGACCATCATGGAACCATGATGAAGAAGACATCTACCAAGAGCATTCCTCAAGGTGGACTAACGGAAACCAGCCTGGTTCTTCCTTGATGTTGAATGTACGAGTGTCCTGCATGAATGTATTCACCGTTGATCAAATGACTGTCGATTCCATCGACTGTCAACTCCATCAGATTGTTGAACACCAACAATTCTCTATTTTTCCTTTCCCCTTTCTTCCCTGATTTTTCTAACTTTGGATTTAGGGTAAATTTGGTGGATCAGTGGGTTTTTAATGGGCTACTGGTGATGAAAATGAAACAAGATAAATAAAGAGAAGTTTCTTCTTAAAAAAGAAAAAACAAATAAACTAGCCAGCAGTCAGGGTCTGTCCTCCCTTGCAGTGACCAACAGGCCCTTACAAACCCAGTCTCCCCGAGGCCCCTATGACATTATCCTTACTTTGCCCCCAACCATGAATGAAACAATCTAAAGTCGTAACTGTTTTATTCCTGCTTTTATTGGTGTTAAGCCATCTAGATTCACTTTGTAAGATAGGTGGTTATATAACTTTTTAAAATTAATAAATAAGTGCACTGGTTTTAAAGTAATACCTTCTCTGTTCAACTCATATTAAACCACCATGCAATATCTTAGCAAAAGGTCAGGTGAGCTATTTTGGGCTTAACTAGAGCAGTACTTTGTTTCCTAAGTGCTTGTCATCTGTCCCCATCCTTATTTTTGATACCAGCATCTCTCCAAAATTCCAACAAATTGTTCAGTAGTGATTCAGAACAGATGCAGTAAAGTCGGGATAGGGATTAATAACGGGAACAAGCAGATGTTCTCCTGGCATTCTTTTGTGCTGAGTCAAGGGTGATGGGATAGCTATCCAATAGTAAGGCACATTTCAGCTTTGATAGTGGTCAGATCATTTTTCTCATCTGAGAAGAGAAAGTTAGCTTACAGAGCGAACCGTTCTGAATGTACCATTCTGTCTTCCAAGACAGGGCTGGGCAATCTTCAGATCTTGAAACCATTTTTTTTTATTCCTTCAGATTTCTATTATTCAAAAATGAAAGTGGACTGTCTGACTATTTGAACATATAAAAAAACCATGAACACTCTCTTCATAGGAAGCATCCCCCAAGACCTTTCGAGAGCCAAAATAAAATCCCCACCAGTGTTCATCCTTCTCCATCCACTGTCTCAAGTTTCTTCAAATTTTAAGTGTGACCACACTAGCCAAAAACATTTGTCTGTTTTTGCAATAAGTGAACAGTGAGAAGCTGCAACTATTACATATTCCACAACATTTAACATGTGCTACCTGAAAAATATAATACAGAAATATCTGCATTTAGCTACCGTATAGGTAGATTTACTAGGTTTTCACAATATTGCAAGTTATGCAGCAACTTTTTCATAGCTTAGTTCTATAAACTTATCATGGTTTGTAAACCAGTTTTCCTTAGTACAAACAAGTCAATTTTGTTATATTAAACTATAAGCAAGCAATGATTTAATTGGACTATATGAAATTATGTGAAATTATGTTTATATACAAGGCTAAGCCAAAACCAAACAAACCACATTATAAAATGAGCCACTAAGGAGTATGATGGCTTTCGTGGTTAGGTTGCTGGGTTGGAGGTCAGCAAGCCAACGTTCAAGACCCAGATGCTGCCATGGGGCGGGATAAGCTCTCATCCTTTGCTCTAGCTCCTGCCAGGGATGTGAAAAGAGCTCCCAACTGGGTGTCCCCCGGACAACAGTGATGTCATTGTCTCAACCTGGAAGCACCTTGGTGGTTCTGACATGAGTGCCATGCAAACTAATCCACTGTTACAATGGCTGGGTTCACAAATCACTATAAACTATAATCACCATAAATCATCACGAATGATTTACAAACTACAGTGCATGAGTTAAAAAAACACACTAATCCAAAGCCACATTCTGATGTAAGGCAACATGTGAATTCAACTAATGTGAGCTTAAATGCCTTTGCTCCACATTTGGACAGCTATTAGGAGAGGGTACAGAGTCTTACAACTTGAAGGCTCACATTTAAGTCTTTTAAAATGTGATAGGTTACAAGTGAAAATGCTTCTCAGTAATGGCATTCAATTGGATATTACCAAAGAAGCACCTATTATTATGTATTTTTAGTTCCAGGCATTGCCCTTCTTATTCCGTATTTATAAATTCTATATTTAAAACTGTATACTCTACTGTATATTATACTCTATCTTTAATATTGCTTTTTCCCTCACGATTAATTCTCTACTCTTCGTTTTCTTCAAAGTTTCTTGTTACTCTCCTAATATTGTTTTTTTTAATCTTGTGTTCTAATTTTGGCTTTTCTTGTGGGGCACAATAAAATTAAATTCAAGATATAATTTGTTCAACAAAATAAATTGGATAAGCTATAACACAGTACAGATAGTCCTCCACTTATGACCAAAACTGGGACCCGAAGTTCCATTGCTAAGCAAGGTGTTTGTTAAGTGAGCCATGCCCAATTTTATGACTTTTTTGCCACCACTGTCAAGTGAATCCTGCAGTTTTTAAGCAAAGCTGGCTCCCCAATTGATTTTGTTGGTCAGAAAGGTTGCAGATGGAAATCACATGACCTTGGGATGCTGCAGCTGTTGTAAATAAGGTAGTCCTCGACTTACAACAGTTCATTTAGTGACCATTCAAAGTTACAACAGCACTGTAAAAAGTGACTTACAACCCTTTTTCACACTTACAACCTTTGTAGCATCCCCATGATCACGTGATCAAAATTCAGACGCTTGGCAACTAGTTCATACTTATGACCGTTGCTGTATCCCAAGGTCAGGTGATCACCTTCTCAAGCAAACTCAATGGGGAAGCCAAGTTCACTTAACAACCATGTTACTAACTCATCAACTGCAGTGATTTGCTTAACAGCTGTGGCAAGAAAGGTCATAAAATGGGGGAAAGCTAACTTAACATACGCATCATTTAACAACAGATATTTTGGGCTCAATTGTCATAATTCGAAGACTACCTGTACGTGCCAGTTGCCAAACACCCAAATTTTGACTGGATGACGGTGGGGATGTTGCAACAGTTGTAAGTGTGAGGACCAGCTGTAATTTTTTTTTTCAGTGCCATTGTAACTTCAAACAATCGCTAAACAAATGGTTGTAAGTTGAGGACCACCTGTATTAATACTATTCAAAGGCAACTGAGCTCATTCCATAAGTAATTGGCTCTACATACGGCAGTTCTCTTGCCTTGCTCCTCGAGGTAAACAAACACTTTAAATAGTAAATATAATCTGAAACACAAAAGTGTTAAGTACGGCTATTTATTTATTTTTTACATTTTACATTTTACATGAGAAGTAGGTAGCCCTGATGAATTATAGCTAGCTTTATTACAATACCAAAATGAGCTTCACCAGCTGATTTTATACGGCTATACATAGTTTACATGTTCATAATGACAGGAAGCTGAGAAAAACATAGGCAAACCCTATTCCTTTCCACTAAGCAGGGGAAAAAGAACATGACAGATCTGTGTCTGACTACAGTGTGGCGAGGAGATGGAAAAACTCTTGTAAAACTACAGTATAATTGTGCTTCTTGGTGTCCTTAGGTGCCCCACAGACATAAAAGCCCAGCCCAGCCCAGCCTACCCTTTTACTCACTGACATACCAGCACCAGAGCTCCACAAACAGCACTGTAACTGCAGACTTTTCCAGGAACAAGACTGAAAGCCAAGACTAACCAAGCTCATTCCATAAAGGCATCTTTCAGAAGGGAGTGGAAATTGTTTTGTGATTCATCTAAATAAATGCCCATCTTTAATAATCCAAGCATAATAACCACATGCTAACAGCATCCACTAGCTTTAGAAACTTTCTCCCGAGGACATAAAGTACAGTAATTACTTAAGCGTGTACAGAAGCATAAACAGAAAATGTGCACATGCCAAACGAAAACTTTTACCTTGAAGATATTTTTGGTTGTCTCTTGCAATAATAAGAAATTTTTCAAGAGAAAGCAAGATTTAGCTTAAGCAGTGCTTTGGTATGAAAAGGATGCATAAAAATTAACACAATATACCGCTCGTTTTAAAACATTTTACACGGGAAGATACAAAATTGTATCTCCACAATTCTATTAATCCTCTTGCAGATTAATCCACTTTTAGGGCACTGTTTAATAAAAATATAATTTTGAATATGTATGTATATATACTTCCCATGCTATCACAACAATTCCAAGCCAACTATATATTGGTGCAAAAATTAACAATTATTCCAGATCCGATAAGGAGCAAAATATTTCTAAATGAAAGAAAACTCACCTATTAAATTTTGATTGGTAGACAGGTTTAAAAAACCCCCCACTAATACCTTTTACAACATTTTTTAAAAGTCTGAATTGTCAAATTATCTCTACCAGAACATTACATGAATAGTCAATTGATTCTCTTACACCCTGCAACCTATAAAGATTTATATAAACATTAATTTTAAAAGATGTAGTCTGCAACCCCAAAACAGGACCAAACCACTAAAATGGAACAAAAACTTGTATTGCTAGCTCTGCAATTGGATATGTATGGTTCACCAAAGCATATTCTTGGGATTAGGAATTTAGGCAGATATTTTAAAACTATAAAACAATGAAAGAGTATAATATACTAGACAAATAATTGAATAATCCACTAGTCTAGTGGATGACCATTTGACTCTATGCTTTTATATCAGAGATCAAAAGATCAGTAAGGCTCATTTTTCAACGTCATTTGCAGTATCATAGGCACAGTATGTATGTATGTATGTATGTATGTATGTATGTGTATATATATATATATATATATATATATGGACAAAATTTAAGTAAATTATATTTTCAATTGTTTTACTACCTATATACACCTGCAGAGCAATTAAAAGCATGGTATAGTCACTTTTTTTCCCCTCGATTTCATGCATATCTATAGTTTGAAACTCACCAAGCAAGCAGCAGCAATTTTACTGCAAACATAGAAAGTTAGCTGACTCTTACTGTGTTTTATCAAAATCTAGAAGGGTCTGACTCTCTCCCTCCCCCTCCGCCCCCCCCTCCACATTCTCCATAGACAAGGGCTCAGTGTTTCATTTTCTAGGTCTCATAAACAAACCCTCTTATTCCTTCTGGCTTTATGTACAACACTGAACATTTCACAATGTTCACAAACGCATTACAAAATATTTTACCAGTAACATTTTTAAAGGATAGTCAAAGATGAAAAGCCTTCATTTAGATCACTGACATCTAAGAAAAAGTGCTCTTCATTTTGCAAGATACTAATAACTTCAGTTAAAACATTACTTTGAAACCCATGTTATGCACCATATTCATTCATAGTCTCAAAAAATCCTATTATATAAAAACATTTTTTCTTCCTTGACACTTTTGAAAAATAATTGAAATTTTTACACTAGTTTAGACTTCAAATACTCAATTACTTTGGAATAAGCCTGTGCAACTGAATTATATCTGATTTTACAGTATATTATTATAAATGTAGGTCTATCATTCATCTATATTTTACTTTATTATTTTTAACCACATTACTACATTACATTCCTTTTAATTCTGTATTTTTGAAAAAAAATGTACATATAATAAATATTTTTAGTTAAGGAATTAGGATGTTTACGCTCATCATGCATGTGTATTTTTGAGTATTCAACTATTTAAATATCTGTGGTGCACATGCATATCTTTCCCACAGCGTATGTGTGCTTGACCTCTGTCCACATATGGTTTGATGGTGTCTCTATTAACCAAGCTTTCTCCATTCGCCGACCAAAAAATGCAAACATCAGGCCTCAATATAAAACTGAAAACCACAACGTTTTATGTTACTCAAGTTAAATTTTTTCACCCTGCCTACGTAAATGTCCAATTTGCTCAGCCCTCTGTTTTCCCAGAGCAGTGGAAAGAAAGCCTTTTTGAAAATGTGAATATATTAATCGAATATTATTGATAAAGATTCAGACTAAATTACTTAAGTTTGAAAGTTTACAACTTTTTCTGAACTTACAGATATATATATATAGAGAGAGAGCTAGCTAGCTACAAAATGTATTTCTAAGCTTTAATTTTATTCCGGTGACTATTCATTAGGATTACACGAATAGTGCCTCGGCATCATTTGAAGGGAAGTTAATCTTGTATATTTTGGCGCCTTTTCCCTGCCAGCTACTGTACCGGGAGCGAAGGGGACTCGGAGATGTCGTTTGCCCCTTCTCGAGTTCAGGGGCAGCCCTTTCCAGCGGCAGCGAGAAAGATAGCCATGTTCACAGCCCTAATAATAATTCAGATCACGCCACATCGGCATCTCGTGTCAAAGTCGAACGGGCTTCCCCGCCCCCTTCAACCGGAGAGCAGCCAAGTCCTCACACACTCCGCGTTCGACCACAATGGATGGGATATTGTGCATTAAACTACGGCCCAGACGCAGGCAAAGGGAGGACAAGTGGGGAGAGCAGACACCCACCCAGGGAATAGGTCTGAAAACATGCAAGGCAGGAAGACCCACGCGGCCACTTGACAGAGGAAAACATAAGCGAGCCACAAGAAGCGGAGCCAAGGGGAGAATGCTCGGCGATTCAGGAGAAAAGAAACCTCCATAGTTTAGGGTGGCGAACTCCTCGCGTAAGTTACAAAGTAATAGCCCCGTTACTACAGCAACACTCCCCTCCCATACAGCTTAGCAGAAGGAACCAGGGTGCATCTCTGACAGCTGTTAAGAAGGGAAAGCAACCCTAACTAACAGAGCTGCAAATGGATCAACCAACATGTTATATTAATCTTTTTCAATGCTTGACGGGCACTTGCCAGCAAACGAGAGGAAAGAAAGTTGGAAGCGGGAAATATAACAAGTTCGGCACTTTTGGACACAAGCTCCGATTAACCCTTTCCTGCCCTGAGTGTGTGACCCGCAGTCAAAGCTGCCAAAAGAGAGAGACAAGAACACAAACAAATCCAGTTCTTCAATCCTGCAAAATCAGAAAACGACGGGGTGGCGGTGGGGGCTGTAAAGAGTCTCCACTTTGTAAATCCAAGGCGATCTACCCGGGGGGAGAAGACAGGCAGCGAGCAAGTTTTTAAAAAATACCCCCCCTTTTTTTTTCAACGCCACATACCATTGAATTGTATTTAAAACCCGTGGACTCCCGGATTCTGTAACACAACCCGTCGACTTCACGTTTGTCAGTGAAGCCGTGGGTGCCTTTCTCAAGGAGCCGGTGTGGTGTATTTTCGGTTTTTTTTTAAAAAAGCTTTGTTTGGATTTCCAAGGGTAACCTTCCCCCTTACACGCAGGTTTTGTGTGCACCCGAAAGAGTTACTGGTTCAGCTTGTTCAGAAAGTCTCGGCTAGAGCAGGAGTCGAGAGAAACCGGCGAAGGTAAAAAAGAGAAGGAAAAAAAACAACCCTCTGTCTACAGAGCCTTCCCCCCCCCCCCGCCTCTTGCTCTCCTTTTTCAATCTTCCTTCCTCTTTGAGTTGCAATACTGAAGAGTGGGTTGTGGTTGCTGCCTTGGACGCGGTCCAAGAGAGGCTGAACCCTTCCCCTCCCTTGGATAGGCAAAGTACTTAGAGCAGATGTCTTAAGCTCATGTTGTTTTAGATAAAGGAATCCAGGCCTTGTTGTGG
>JANHFL010002421.1:151737-163945 GCA_032468155.1 Oxyrhabdium leporinum
TCTTGGGTGAGGGTATTTGCTTATGAATAGAGCTATCTATCTCTTTATCTCTTAAGTGCTGACATCTGCTGTGGGCTGTTAAGGGAAGGTGGGGGCTGCTTTCCAAGAGCATGTTTCTCCATTTCTCATCCAGGGAAATTCTGCCTTTTTAATATTTCTCAAAACACTTCATTCTTCTAGGAGAGGGATGGGCGCTAACTTTCTACACCAGGTTGCGCACGCAAAACCTTCTTCTCCCCCTGCCGCCACCACCACCAGTGCTGCTGCCCGCCCATGGAGCCAGAAGGGTTGGGGACCGCTGCCCTACTGCATTCAGCCATTGGGACTTCCAAATGGTTTCTCCGCTGGGCGTCAGCCTCGTGCCAGCGTGAGTAGTGCTGTCTAATCCATTGCTATGTTTTAAACTGGTTTCCTTTTTCAGATAATTTTGGTTTGCTGATGGTTGCTTTGGTTTCCTGTGGTGGAGAAGCCTGGTATTAGGAGAAAACCATTTTGTGGTTTATGGGTGCAATTTGAGAGTTATAATTTGGTCTCAAGTTTCACAGCTTCAAGAACTGTACCTGGCCAGGGTTTTTTTTAGCCTCTGGATCAAATTCGTAAGACAAATCCCTTTTTCCTCTTTAGTCATATTTAAATTTCTACAAACAAAAGGTTGATGAAGTTTTTTGGTAGGCTGCAATATATGTTCTGAAGTGCTCCTTGTTAAAGTATGTTGCTAACCGGCCTAGGATCCTCAGGTAGCAACATCTAATGGTGGTGTAAATATTCCTTCTGGTATATGATGGGGAATTCTACTTTTAATACAACTGGGTTCATATCAGCTTGCAGCTTTGAAGCAAACTTTCCTGGGGTGAAGCTTTATTCATCTCTTTATATCAGATTTATACTATGCAACCAACTGAAGAAGGGAATACAGATTTCTGTCAGCATATACCAACACCTCCACTGTAATACACTACCACCATGCATTGTGGAAGGAAGAACTTACCTGAATTTGAGAAATATTACCTGGGACTGTCAAGCTTTCCCCCCCTCCCCCACACACACTCATTGATCTGACTGACAGTTGCTCAGCTTAGGCCTGTGGGTGCTTGGAAAGAAAGAGGCCAACATTTAAAACTCCTAAGTATCATTTGCAAGCTTGCAGATAGGTTTCAAAAGAAAGAACGACAAGAGAAGCCGCAGGCGGTGGAGCAAAGAAAGGAAGAGGTTCTTCTAGGTTTGGTAGAAGATGCCCTTGGAAGGAGAGGCACCGGCCCAAGGTATGGAGCAAAGGAAGCATCAGCTGGCAGAACCAGAAGCCAGAAGATCCACAACCAGAGAGAAGAACCTAAGTCAACTGAAGCTGAAGGAGAACCTACCAAAAAATTCCACCGAAAAGAAAACTCGGTCCTAAATTCTAGAAACTGGCACATGATTCAGCTGCTGGAACTCTGGGCAAGAGAGCATTCAGAGGGGAAGCTGTTAGTCTTTTGAAGCCTGTAGATAGGGAAACGTGCGATGAGGAAGATATGAGCAGCAAAGCAATTTTGTTTCATAAACAAAGTGTTAGAAATTTAGTTAAATATTAAATTAGGCATGAGAGTACAGATTTATGCTTGGTCACTGTAGATGGATACATACATACACACACTCATGCACATAACACACTGTATACATTTAACAAGCAAGCAAGAGAACTGATTTCTGAGACACTCCATTTACAGGATTGACTTCTCTTTCTCCATCACTTCTTCTGAAACTACTAGTCTGGTAGAACTTCTGTAAAACAGTTGCCTCCCAACGATCATTGCTTGTAGACAGTCCAGAAGGTTACCGGAGCTGAGTAACAAAGACCACTGAGAACTCAAGGAGGACCATTAGGGATACACTATTCCTATGTAGGGCATAACAGAGATTATCCAGCAGTTCCAGTTCCATTGTCCCAGAACAATGCCAGTTCCATTTTATGCCCAGTCCTGAATCTTGACTGAACCTGGTCTAAATTGGTGTTTTTCAAATTTGGCAACAATAAGAGGTGTGGGCATCATCAGTTCCCAGAATTCCCCAGCCAACACTGTTCTAAATAATTTATAAAATACCTGCAGAAGTCAGACAGGAGGTGAACCTTCTTTTCTTTGAGCTATTCTCTTCTGTTACCACATGATTATAAAATTAATTATACAGCCCCCTATTCCTAAGAATATATATGGCATAAAGCCTGGGGAGCACAAGAAAAATGTTGAATGGAAAGATAATAACTAAACATTTATGCAGAAATAGTTGCTAAAGGCAAATAATCGGAGATCAGAGTACGATCATGTAGCTTTACACTCAACATTTGTGGCTGCCAAAGAAAGGCTGTGTTGCAGGCAGGAACAATCTCTTTCTGTAACCCTCACGTTTCTTGTGTTTTTTAAGCATCACATGGAAGCAATACTGCCTTCTGGCAGACAGTCAAGGTTTTTGAACAGGATTTTCTAGCGCTGAGCATGAGAAATAATGTGCTACAGCTGGCAGGTATCATGTTATTGCTGAAAGTACAAACACACAAGATTCCATTAGAAGATAAGTGTCATTGGGAGAGGGCAGCAAAGTTGGTGATGTTGGAGACCATGTTTCTCGCACTCTGGAGATGCAAGGGAAAAAAATACAATTATTATTTCTTAGCATCCTATAGCACTGCTGGAAAAATTAGAGATATAACAATAATGTAGAATTTTGCTACAAAGAGCATAGCAAGATTATTTGTGACAAGTGATTCTATTATTTTTACGGGAATTTTATTATTTTGAGAAAAAAATCATGGAACTTTGAGTTTTGCATATCACATATACACGCATGCTCTGTCTCCCTCTTAATTGGGGCAGCAATATGAGGAGCTATGGAAACACCTCAAATAAATTATGTCTTGACTTTCACTTCAAGTGGAAGCTCTGCTTGAATATTATTACCACTTGGGTGGTGATGACTGGATTGAATGATGGTCACAAAGCTATTGTAGTTGTTTAGCTTGGGAGATGTAGGATGGTGAAAATGTGCTCGGTCTTTAGCAGCAAGCAAATAGATAAGAATTTGGAAGTACTGGGCACTCTGTTATAAAAAGCAAATAGTTGCTAGAAGGAAAATATCCACTAATGAATTACATTTGATAAAATATTTTAAGGTGAGAAATCTCTGCTGTAAGAGGTGCACGATGTTCTTTGATTTCAAGTGATTTGCCCTAGAAAATTCCAAGTATAACATCTATGGATCATGTGAAATTCATCATTTGTAATCTAATTTCTACAAATTGATCTAACAAAAAAAAGATAGCGGCTAGGTCTATTAGATCTCAGTAGGCAAAATCCTGGTAAACACTAAATGTTAGCATAAAGTTAGAGATCTCTACAGCTTTTTTTTGCTATTCAACTGCCACCCAGAATTTTGGACTAGGTAAAAACTTATAAGAAGGAGAAGGCAGGAGATTGCCCATATGTGCTCCAGACACTGTTTCTCCCAAGAAAATTGCAGAAGAGTGGTCTTTTACAGATCTGAGCACCAGGAGATGAAGGGATTAGCCAAGTTATTTGTAACTGCAGTGGAACCTTTTAAAGGGCACTGTGTTTATGAACTTTACTTTAATCACTTTAGGGAATTGCTTATTAACCCTCTTAAACCTTTTAGAGACCTTTGGAATGACAAGTTGGAAAAATCACCAGATGAGTTTACCTTCAACTCTGAACAAAAGGAACATTAATTATAGGTTTAAGAATTTAAAGCAAATTAAATAAACAGCAAAAAGCTAAATAAGAATTTAATCTGAGAATAAATGGAATAAGGATCCAGATAAATTCTGAATATTTACTTTTATTGTAAGATTTTGGAATTAACTATAAAGAATAAAGAGTTTCTCCTGGGAACCAGATTTATTTTGGCTACCTTGACTACTATAAATCTTAACAAAGATAAGTGAGTTTACGATTCTAGAAGCTGGACACTAGAGAGAACTAAAAATTCAAGTAGAAGGCTGGGAGTAAAGCCTGTTTTTAATGTCAGTTAGTACTGGAACTTACAAAATTACAGAAAACATAATAACACTGAAAATATTAAATAAGACCTTTGAAGAGCCAGAAATTATTAACTACAATATCAGCAACGTTAATTATGAAGTTTGACTCTATGGATAGGATGCATACCAAAAAATGTTATTGAGGGGATGACAGACAAGGAGCAAACTGCTAATGTATTTTAGATGTCATGATGAATGAAGATCTTTATTGTCCTGATGATGTCCATAAACAAGATTTTCTGAAAGATTAAAGACTATGAAAGCAGCTGCTGGCACCATTGCATAGGGCATGCTCAGATTCATTCTGTCGCTTGAAAGCTGCCACTCCAACTTTTGTAGAGCGAGCCACCTAGTGGCTTCTATGTGCAATGTCCATCATCAAATGAGACTTTTCCTGAGGCCAACTGCCAGTGTTAGATTCATGCTTACAGTCTGTTTTCAGTAAATATATGTGCCCAAAGAGGAAAAGATCTAGAGCAGGGCTGTCACGTCGTCACGGTGTCGTCACGTGACGTATCGGGACTTTTTCCCCCTTTGCTAAACCGGGCGTGGACGTGGCCAGCGCATGACGCATCTGGCCCGTGGGCCACGAGTTTGACAGCCCTGGTCTAGAGAGAAAAAATAAAGAAAAAAACTATTTCTGTTGTTTCTCAAACTAGTTTTTCTCTGAAAAATTAGTGGAAAAAGGTTATGAAATATTCCTTGGTATGCCCACATTGAACAATGCATGAAATGTTTACATGTGGAAGAAATAGATTAACTTTGTAAATACATCAATTCAAGAATTAATCTAACAAAGCAAAAGTTCTACCTAGAACCTGCTGTTTCCAGGGTCCTGGATGAAAAAAAGAAACACTTTTCTTCCAGCCTTGGAAGAAAGGAAAAGAGCCCGACCTATTTTAAGAATCCTGGACCTCAACATTGGGCTGTTCTTTTCTAGCTTTTATGGTTTAAGTTCCTAACTTATGGTTGAGTTGAGTTGAATTCCTCCCCACCCCCCAGCGTATTCAGTCTAGCAGCCAATCCTAATCATGTTGGTTGATAACTTCATGGGATGAGGACGAAATCAGGAGTTGAGAAAAAGGAGCAGTTAAGCAATATGACCAAGTCTGATATATAATGGTACGTGGGAATGATCTTGGGAAACAGGTGGAAGAACTTAGACAGTGGCAGATAAGAGGCAGCTGAGCCTGCAGAAGGACGGGGAGTATGGCAAACATCTCAGAAGGGACCCTCCATAGTGTCTTTGGCTGTAAACGTGAGAGAGACAGACTTCAGACTTGAAAGTCTCTGTTAATGCACCCTTACTCTAAAGTTACAGTTAGTACTTCTGAGCTTGCTTCTTGCCTGGAACACCTCCCAAGGCAGACAATGACAAAGGCTGGTGTTGCAGCGTCTAAAGGCTATGCAGTAAGGACATCAGCATTCATCCAAGTGTGAACGTGGGTTGCACATGCATTGTCATGCACTTTCTTTAGCAAACAGATACAGTGGTGCCCCGATACTCATCGTTAACTGGTTCCAGGAGATGCAATGAGTACCAAACATGATGAATACTTAATACATTTTTCCCACAGGGAATAATGTAATGAGTCACAAGGCAGCGACGCTGACAAATTCTAGCTTGCACAAACGACGAGTACCGGGACGAAATTTTCATTTCAAAATGTGTTGAGTAGCGACTTCGACGAGTTTCAAAACATTTGAGTATCAAGGTATCACTGTAATATACAGATATGTGCAGTTCTGGGTTATATATGCACATGTTGTTAATGCTACAGGGCTTAGAAATGGAAAGAATACTTGTACGGTATTTCTTTGGTTTACTAAAACTTTGGTGCGGGTGCACGCTCTGTGTATGTGCTTGTGTTTTGATGCTTTCTGGAGGTTTTAGAGGTCTTTTAAAAGGACAGTTCTCAAGGCTGTATGTTGCTCTGAGATCTTATAGGAGATTTGTGATGGTTCTCCTGTGTTACTGAGCCCCTCATCTAATTTTCCCCTCTTGAGTCTTTCTGCATGATTCTTCTTGGGCTTCTTGCTCTGCTACAGGTTGTAGAATAGTTTGTTTGCATTGGGGTTTGTAGTAGTAGCGTACACAGTGCCATGATTTTCATATGTCTTTAGGGTCTGTTTTTAATTATTAGGGTAATGAAATACAAAACTGAAAGAAGAAAATGAACAAAAAGAAATTACTCTGAAGTGTGAATAAAAAGTATTGTGGGAAAACTTTTAAATGACATATTGTCTCTTTCCCTTCCATTTGTGTCCCCAACTACTAACCACAATTTATATATTTGTACTTTTATACTAAACATTAAGGTTTGTTGCTAGTTACCGTTTAACTGTTTTCAGCTGCTGTTTTTAATTGGTCTCAGAACTTTTCTTCTAGAAGCCTTGTTCCAAATGTCTAAGTTTGCCTTGGTGTGTAACGTATTGCGTGTATGAGAGTCCGTCCTGCTTAAATTTGGCTAAACTCCTATTATGAAGATATACTATCCATTTTGCCATTGGTGCATATTCTCCAATTTTGGTCTGCAAATCTGATATCTTTAGCAAAGTCTCTTGTTTTGAAAAGAAAAGAAAAAGAAAGAAAAGAGAAAACTCTTCCAATACACACACACACACACACACACACACACACACACACTGTAGTTTGTACTTCTCTTGTTCTTTTGGGGTATACATTTGGATGTCCTTGACTTAGAAACATTCATTTAGTGATCGTTCAAAGTTACAACAGTTCTGAAAAAAAATAATTACAATCATTCTTTCACTTATGACTATCACAGCATCCCCAAGGTGGTGTAATTAAAATTCAGACACTTGGCAATGGGCATTATTTATGACGTTTGCATAAATACATGATCACCATCCCCAACCTATTTCCAAGAAGTAAAATCAGTGGGAGAAGTTAGTTTTGCTTAATGACTGAATAGTTCACTTAACTGCTGTGATTCGCCTAACTGTGGCCCAAAAAAAAAGGACATAAAACCAGGCATGACTCACTTAACAACTGCCTTGCTTAGCAACAGAAATTCTGGTCCCAATTGTGGTTGTAAATTGAGAACCACCTGTATGGTGTGTGTGGCTCTTAAAATGCTATGCATGCTAATTGCTTTAATGCAGGGCTCTCAAACGCGCTGGCCACATCCACGCCCGGTTTAGCCAAGGGAAAAAAAGTCACGATACGTCACGTGACGCTGCTGTGACGATGCAAGTTTGACAACCCCGCTTTAATGGAAAGAACAAAGATGAGAGTGATTAGCTCTCTTGCATCCTTGTGTGTTGGTTGAATGTGCAAGGAGCTGACTTCAATGAGGCCTGATGTTTTCTCCTGAAAAGGAGTGGGCGGGGTTATTCTGGTTCAGTAGGCCTTCAATTTGGTGTTTTGCTTTTGTTAAATAAAATTCAAATATGCGTTCAAAAGAAGCTCTTTGCTTGATTTTTTCTCCAAATAGACAATCTGACAGCAGTCTACTTGAGCAGCTCAAGGGATGCATATGGAAATCTTATTCTTTCCTATCACTGGATCAAGCCTGGTTCTGTCAGGATGCAGTCAACTTAAGAATATTCTGATGGGATATTCGTCTGGACCTGATTTGTTCCCAGCTTGAAACAAAACTCTTTCCCAGATAGAAAAGCTTGCCTCAGAACAGAGAACCACCAGTATGGTATTCATATCCCTAGAGTGTCACAGGAAAAATAATTGCCTGCACAAGTCTGATTTTTGTAGGTATAGACATATCAGTACATTTAAATATCTTTTCCAAGATCTTCACTGCCAGCCTACCAAGTGCTACTCAATAATGTATTTCTTGACTGCTGGTTTCTTTAGAGTTGATAATCGATCCTAAAAGGCAGAATCCGTTCGGCATCTTCATTGCCATTTCCAAATCTGGTGCCTACATCTTTTGTCCTTAGGTTGATTTTCTTTCTATTGCATTTCTTTGCACTGTGCTCTTTGACTTTTATGCCTGGATTATTTGCATTTTCAGATATCAGATTAGCGTTACTGGCTTAGTGCACATTATTGATGTTTCTTCCGTCAATTTAAAACTATGCTCATCTTTTTCCAATCTAGCTTCCTTCATTATACATTAAGCATGCTGATTGAATCAATATGGAGAGAGTATAGAGTATTGCTTTAGTCCTTTGTCAGCTCGGAGCCAGACTGCTTTGCCCATGTTCTGTGTGTGTCAGTCTCCAAAATAGACCATACAGGAAACAGAAGATGAACTAATCCTACTTTATTGTGAGGCTGCATGAACAGAATCCTGCAAGTCTGAAAATACAAATATCTCACTGTCTCTTTTTAACCATCTGATAGGGGGGATCCTTGCTAGGTTTCTGCCATTGCTCAGGTGTGGGCTTCTGCCCTTTCTATCTGGTTGTTCCTTAGCATCTTATGCCCCCATCTTCCAAGGTTATTCTTGTATTCCATTTTAATGGGGTCTCTGGCTTCCAGTTCTCTGTTTAGATTTTGCACGAGGTTAATAAGATGTTCTGGGATCACCATCAGTTTATGACTATTCCACAGCTTGATGTGGTCACTACAATTAAAGATCTTTCTATAGTCAAAGATGCATATGTTGATCTCTTTTTGGCATTCCTTGGCTGTGTTAATTCTCCAGAGTGTATCAACAATACTGTCTTTTTTTTTTCTAAAATCAGCTTGAGCATTGGTATTTCCCTTTTTTGTAGGGCTCTAATTTCTGTGTGATGAACCTAAGCATTATTTATTTTACCAGCGTATCAAATTAAGAATATTGAATGGTGTGTTGGCCTAGAGGCGGAGCTCTCATCTCACAATCAAGTAGAAGCAGATATTTCTCTATTTGGGCACATTGAGAACATATCCGCTGAATATAACTCCACATTGGTGACAGGAAAGACATCCGGCCAGTAAACACTCAGCTCCATTCAGTTACCCAAACTCCAACCCGCAAGGGATTATGGGGTCGTTAAAAAAAAGATGATGATGAAACTAAGAATATTGGGGGATAGTTTGCACAATCTATGAGTTCTTCTTTCTTGGATACTGATATATAAGTAAAGTTTTTCCAGTCATTTGGCCACGATGTCAGTTCTCCAGATTTGCTGGCATAGTTTAGTTGCAAACTTTTAGTGATTCCCCTTCTGTTGCCATATTTAATAAATATTCCATAAGTTGCTGTGGTGTTCAGACTTGTTAATGAGTAGAGTGCTAATCTAATTTATCATCTGGTTCTAGTTCTCTTGTAGATAAGAATAACTTCTAAGATCTTTTGTTATTGCTGCTTCTTGTCTAAAGTAGACAAGAACTTAATGGTCTTTAGGTCATAGTCACTGTGTCGAAGTTCATGGGAATATGAACTTAGAAAGGGGGAGAATAAGTAGTAACAATGTAAACTAGAGTTGTACTGCAACTCCAAAGATGTAGTGTGGTCATTGGACATTTGGTGCAGAATCAGTGGTGATGTTGCTTGCTTTTATTTCAATACATGTCAGTTATTTATTTGATATTTTCTCTCTTCATATGAAAACAATTGTGTTCATACTACAACCAGTGCACACTCATTTAGAATAGAAGAGGAAAACTTATGGGTCTGTGATTTCCAGTACTCTTTTATCGAGATTGAAACACATATTCTGAATCTGCCATTTATGCACATGATCATTAACAGTGTACAGTGTTGTAAAATATAGATGTCAGAAAACTAGCCATGTCAAAATTGGTCACCTGAAGTGTAAAGGTAAAGATTTCCCTGCCAGTCATATTTGACTATAGGGCACAGTGGTCATCTCCATTTCTTGGCCAAGGGAGTCAGAGATGTCCAAAGACAATTTCCATGGTCATGTGGCCAAGGTGCATACACCAAAGGTGCATGGAACGTTGTTACCTTCCCACCAAAGTGGTACCTATTAATCTACTTGCAGTTGCATGCTTTTGAACTGCTAGGTGGGCAAGAGCTGGGGCAAGTAACGGGAGCTCACCTGTTGCATGGAGTGCGTGTCTCAAACCCAGCTGAGCATCTTTAACCGCTGAAGGACCTCGCCATAAAAATGCTAAATCCAAACCTCTTCATCTGGCCTAGCAATAAAACATCCTAATATTATCTTGAACTCTTCGAACCAGATCTAATAACCCGAGTTCAAACTTCTCCTATTTTATTAAATGTGCTTACAATTTTTATTCAGATATATTGAAAAAAGAATCCTCAGCATTGTTCAGATGTGAGTTTTAAGTTTCCAAAGAAAAATGTATAAGGCCAAACAAAACCCAAGCTTGTTTGATTCACTTACCCTACAATGTTTCTTCAAGGTATGATTAACTTAAGATGGCTTAACTGTTTTTAATTTGAAACAGATGCCAGTGATTTTGGCCAACCGTGATATGAATCAGATCTATGTATAAAGTACAAGATTTCCAGCCAGAGTAGAATGGCTGTCTGCTTTAATCCTACATGCCTGTTGTTGAGGGATGTGCCCTCTCTAATCCAGTTTTGAGCCGGTTTATTTTTTCCACTGACAACTTCCACTGTCATGAAGAAATTGTGCTATTTATTTCTGAAGTAAGAAAATTGATGTACCAAAAATGAGCAGAATAAGAATTGGCATTCAAATCTCTACTCCCAGTTGCATTAAACAGCACAAAGAGACTTTTTACATCTTGGTGAGCATCAAAAAACAGCCCCCATCACACCCCTTCCTCACCTCCCGAAAAATCAAGTGACAAAAAAACCAAAATCAGGTCTGGAGACTTTCCAGTTCATGTATATTTGAGATGCAGCTAATTTGGGTATACTATAAAATGAGAGAACTGTGTTATTTATACAGCTTGGTCCTTGAATTATATTCACATCATATAGTCTCAGATTTATAATGTACCATGTAATATATTCTCAAGTTTATCACCTTTTCAATTCTGTGTTAAAAAAGGGAACTACTTAAGTGCTAATGAAAACAGCCATTACTTATATCAGTGCTTCCCCAAATTTTCCCTTCATTATCCCAACGTCTTATCAGAAACCCCTTTTTACTGTTTATCAGAAAAACTTGATTTAAATATCCCTGTTGTGATTGGCTATGGGGTTCATTACTGGGCTAGAAATTGGGAGACGGTGAGTTCTTGTCCCCTCTTAGGCACAAAGCCAGTTGGGTGACCTTGGGCCAATCACTTTCTCTCAGCCCTGGGAAGGAGGCAATGGCAAAAACCTCTCTGAAACACCTCGCCAAGAAAATTGCAGGGTCTTGTCCAGCCATTCTCTGATTTGGGCAAGGAAGAAAATTATTACATAGATAAGGATACTCAATGTGATCATGTTTTGAATTTATCTTTTGTGTGTGTGTATTTAACTTTCTAGCCAGTTGAAATGTACGTTTACCAGTAAACTTGCCTTACCAGATTTAGAAACTAGAATCTTGTCTTTGAAACCTTCCTGAACTGTTGAAATTTAAGATTAACAGAGTTGGAAGGGACATTGTAGGCCATCTAGTGCAACCCCCTGCCCAAGCAGGAGACCTTACACCATTTCTGACAGATGGCGGTCCAGTCTCTTCTTGAAAGCTTCTAGCGATGAAGCTCCCACAACTTCCGAAGGCAACTATTTCCAGGTTGAATCTCTCCTTGATCAGTTTATTGAACATTTCTTAATGTCTCCGAGGCCTAAAGGAAAGACCTTGTTCTTCCTTTAATTATTTTTTATTTGCACTGTGGTCCCCGATTTATTTTTATTTTTTTAAAAAACAAACTCCATTTGCAGATGTCTGATGTTATGGAATTAATATTTAAAAGCCCCCCTATTCCCAATCTTCATCCGAAAGGGGAAGTGAAAATCACATAGAATTACAGTGTAATGTATTTTATTAAAAATAATAACAAAGCTACATTTGCGTGAAATGTAATACGTGTCAGCATAGCAGCAGCAGCAAAAAAATAAATAAACCCTTATCGGAAGATGGAAGTAATGAAAGTAATAAAACCAATGAAATGAAATGAAATAAAATAAGTGGACAATTGGGACGATGCTTCAGTCATATTGACTGACACTAGAGGGCAGCAGTCTCACAGCTCTGCTAGAGGGGGAGGCAAATCAAACCCGGGCAAGCAGCTTCTCCAACAGCTCGCCGTGATCGTATAGTGGTTAGTACTCTGCGTTGTGGCCGCAGCAACCTCGGTTCGAATCCGAGTCACGGCAA
>JANHFL010002422.1:13793-28649 GCA_032468155.1 Oxyrhabdium leporinum
TATTGCTTATAAGCTGTAAACCGCCCCGAGTCTTCGGAATGGGGCGGTATATAAATGTAAAAATAAATAAATAAAATCCCATCTTCTACCCTGCCGTCTCCACAGAGGTGAGCCTTTTCATTTCTGCTCAACCCACTGTATCCCTATTATTTTCATAATCGTCCAGGGCTTTAATGATAGATTAAATATCAAATAGCTTAACATTTGAAAAATGACATTTATTATACAGAGTAGTAAATAGAGAGATGCGGGGAGGGGGGGTGGCTCTCGAATAGTGCCAAGCTCCCCAAACGGCATCGCTTTGGTGTAGTGCCTGTGATAATGTCAGTGCTAACAAGCAGATAATTGGCATCAGGGAAATAAATTTTGGCACCTTCTGCAGAGAGGAAACGGCACTGCATAATTATTTTACCTAGGAATATTCTTTATTTAACAGGCCAATTTGCATGGCTGCTCAACCTTCTCTCCCTTCACCCCCATCCCCCCAAAAGCTATAAAGGGTGTTTTAATGGGAGAGTTTGTTTTAGCCACAGAAACAATTGTTTATTCACAAGAGCTGGCACCTGAGGAGGACTTGGCAATTAAGGGCACCCTGCTCAGGAGGAAACTCCTGGGCAGCCCGGACAGCCACCCGCCGCCCTCCATGAGCTCAAAGAGGCCAGAAGCTCTTCTAGGGGATGGATGGACCCTCCTGCTTCTCAGAAGAGATCCAGACCCCCTGGGAAGAGCAGTGGGAGGGAAGCCCTCAGCTGGGGGCTGAGAAGCTGTGGTCCCTGGAAAAAAGTGCTCCAGGTTCCGTTGGTAATTTGGTTTAGGTGCCCGCTGTGGGAAACCTGATTCCTCTCCCCACCCCCCACCCCCACTACTCACCCTCTGCTCCTTTCACTTTGGGGGCTGGCAGTGGGGCTCCCTTCTACCTCGCAGCATCCACCCCTTGGAGCATCAGTTTGGGCACTCAAGTATTTGGGAGCCCACCCAGCCCCACCACATCCCTGGTAGGTAGGAGAGGGGTCTCCCCTGGCTGCAGTGTGGGCCCGAAGG
Source organism: Oxyrhabdium leporinum (assembly GCA_032468155.1). Classification (NCBI taxonomy): domain Eukaryota; kingdom Metazoa; phylum Chordata; class Lepidosauria; order Squamata; family Cyclocoridae; genus Oxyrhabdium; species Oxyrhabdium leporinum. The sequence continues at coordinate 14,835 of JANHFL010002422.1, forward strand.
AGCCTCTCCAGGCCAGGTTCCTCCTCCTGACAGAGGCAGCATCTAGTTGAGGCTACCTGGCTTTCCACTTGCATGCTAAATGATCTGCCTTCCCAGAGATTGCCAGTGTCTCTGGCACAGCCTCTACCCAGTTGGCACAGGCAAGCCCTGGAGCCTGCCAGCACCAAACACTCATCATCTCCAGCAGGTAAAAGCCATCTGCTGCTGAGCAAATTGGAAAAGACCCCAACCATAATCACAGCCCAGTGATAGCAGGAGGCAGAACACACACACACACCACGTTCCTCCCAGGAACTGGCACCACAGAGGGAGCAGGCAGCTGGGCTAGGGTGCCAGTCAGCCACCCTTCAGGCTCATCCGCATCATGGGCAGCTCCACCCAAAGGCCTGTCCCCCCCCCAGACAAATCTCACCCCCCCAGTCATCTGTCTTGACTGGGACCAAGTGTCCTGCACCCCCAAACCCCAGCTGGCCTGGCTCGAGGGAGGCGTGAGTGCTTGTGCCCTCACCTCTGCCCCTCCCTTGGGCTGCACTTTGCTCAGCCGGCTCCAGCTATCAACCTGGCCAAGGCCCAGTGAGACCAATGGGTGAGCCTTTTGCGGCCAAGCCCTGTTTCTCCTCAACCTTTCAGTACATATTATTCCTCAGCCAACGAAGGGGCTGCCCCCCCCCCACCAGCCCTGCCCAGCGACGCCTTTCCCAAGTATGCTGGCAGTTATGTGCCATCCGTGGCTTCTGCTAGGGCGGACAGGAGGAGCCAAGAGCTCATCGTCTTTCGGTTGACCTTCGTGCATTCTACATCGGCCTTCTTAGATCTGCCCCCCCCTTCATCTTTCTTGTCTGCTCTTATTCCTGGAAAGGTCCCTCCCCCAAAGTTGGCACTGAGCTGTAACTGGTGCATTTATTATACAAATACCAAACTTGAGGGCCCCTGTGGGTCAGCTGCATCTCCACCCTCTAAGCCAGCCCCCCTCCCCCCACACACACACATGTCGCCTTGGACCTGGCCAGTTGTTTGGAACCTGCCTTGGCACCCTGGGGGTCTGGGTAGGCGTTTGTTAGTGGCAAATGGTGCCTTGCCCTGTGGGGCAGTCTGGAGCCTTGGATAGCCAGTTGGAATGTGCACTTCTAGGCAGCTACACCTCCCCCCCATCAAGAAGGCCTCCCAGAAGACCCCTGGATAAGCCCTCGGCCACCCCCGGAATCTGGATGGAAGAAGCCTGAGCCCCTTCCCTGCCCCCCCCCTCATTAGAGGTAGATGATGCTGGCTTTGTTTGGCAAGCAGGGTGGGGTGGAGAGGGGGCCTCCCTGCCAGGTCAGCTCAAACCTCCCTGCCCCTAAATCCCTTCTGAGGACAGCAGGTAATTTCGATCTCAGAGCAGCAGCTAATTAAATCAATATGAGATAATGAGGAGCAATTAGAAGTCCAGCTAGGCACATCTTCTCTTGTAAATACTGTTTCTCTCCCAACGGGAATCTCTTTTTTAATAATCTGTTTGTGTTTCATTTCCAGAGTAGTAATTCCCCAAAGAAGCAATTTGGGGAAAGTGATTTGCTGGATGGCATAATTGCCAAGGCAATTTACTTAGGCTTGTTTTGGGGTGCTTGTCCCCTCCTGCCCCTTAGAGCTTGTGTGTGGGCCTCTTCCTGCCCCACCTTTCTCTCGCCTACCCAGCCAGGTGGGACAAGGGGTCCTGGAGTCATCTTACCCAAGGGCCTGCAGTTGGGACCTTCTGCTCCCCCAGGTGGTGTAGGACAGACTGGAGAAGAACTTCAATGCAGATTCATTTCTTTTCCCAAAGGGAGGGGGTTGATTAACAGACCCAGAGCAAGAGTGAAGCAGCATCCAAAGTGCTCTAGCTAAGAGGGAGAGCTGGACTCTCAGGTGGAGGGAAAATAGTAGGAGGGGAGGGGAAAGGAAGGGAGAGGTGAGGTGAAGTGAAGTGAAGAGAAGAGAAGAAGAGAGGAGCGAGCCACTGGGGAAGGTGCTGGAAAAGAAGCACCCCCCATGTGCCTATAGACCCAGTCCTGTTTGACTTTACTCTCTGGGGTTTTTCCTTCGGCTGTGCTGGGTGAAAGGCCTTGGGCTGAATTGCAGCAATTTGGGGGCTGGACATTCATTCTATTTATTAATCAAATTTAGTTTTGTGTTTCATTCCAGAAGCCAAAGCTACCCACAATCGCCCTGAAGGCCGGTGTAAAACACATTGGCTCTTTCAGTCTCAAAAAGCTCTTCCATTCTTCAGTTAGCAGTCCCTTTTGCGGGGAGACAATTCCCACTCCTAGCCCCTCTCTGGGGACAGGGCTGCAGCCTCCACTTGACTGGAACAGGGCTGTCCACACAGAGTGCCAGCCGTTCTTGGCCCTTCGGAGCTGCTGCCTCTTGGCCAACAGCTGCAAGAAGAGGGAATGCCAGGTGGATAGGCCGGGCATCACCTTGGCTTCCACAGGGTGGTGTTGCACTCTGCCAGCCGGCCGGCTTCCTGACTGCCATCCAGAGCAGAGCCAAAGCCTCATCCTATTAAATTGCAATAAGCCTTCACCTTCAGCTGAGCACCCTGTTTATTAGCCATTAAATGCTTCCCCATCTCAAGACAGAGGACGCTCGGCATGTGACTCTGTCTGGAGCCAACGGAGGCCCAGCAGGTCAGAGGTTTGCATGTCTGAAATGCGGCCTTCTGGGGGCATTGGGCACAGGTTTGCCTGTTTATGCATGTAGCTTAGCATGTTTTATATTCAGGACATGGTCTGAGCCCAATAAGGGAGTCAGAGGCTGTCATTTGCTTTGCAGGAAGGGAAACGCAACCGTACCTGGGGCCGAAAGTTTAAAATCTGGGAGGCAGAAATCAGAAGAGGGGTCAGCCACTCCAGACAGGCCCTTTGGCCGCTGACCCCTCTTGCTTGCACCTGAGCCAGCCCCCTTCCGGGCTGCCCCGTTGGGAAAGCAGCCACTCCAGGAGACAAAATCTGCAGAGGGTGGGGGGAGGTGACCAAGAGGGAAATGGTGTGCGTGTGTGTGTGCGCGTGTGTGTGCAGGCACCACCCGCCCTGATCTAATGGGACTTATCAATTATGATCCAGGGCCGTATTTCTTGGAGGAGAGATTGTTTCACAGAGGCTGACATCTCATAAAGCTTTAAATTACTCACAAGCAGGACGGAGCCTTACGAGATAGCAGTAAAACCAGCCGCGATTGGCCAATGTAATTATAGTATGGAAATGATGCTGATCCTTCAAGCAGGGAGCAGACCTTGAATCGAAGGAAGGGGTGGGAAGGGGCCTCCTGTCCCCCACCTGCCACCCCTGGGGACCCCATCATCCTCAGCTGGAGGGACCCAGCGTGCCCGCCCAGCCAGGTCAGTTGCAGGAGGGGCCTGAGGGGATGCAATGCTGGGGGGGGGAGCGCAGGCTCCTTGCGAAGAGTGCCAACTTTGGGGAAGGAGGGCCAGGGCAGACTGCGCCCCCCAAGCCCCAACAGGACACCTCCTTAGCGGGCGAGGGCAGTGCCCTGGAAGTGCTCAGGACTTTGCAGGGCTTGTTTTGAACCCAGGTGCAGCCCCTCTCTTTCATCCTGACCCTGTGGAAGGTCCTCCTGTGGCAGCTCCCCCCACCAGGTGAATTGGAAACATCCACTGCTTTCTCCCCCCCGCCCCCAGCAAGGACCCTCTGAGCTAGGCAGAGGTCAGGGAGGAGGGGGCCAGGGAGCTTCTCTAGCTGAGGAAGGATTAGAACCCAGGACTCTCTGCTGCCAGTCAGTCACACCCCTTCCCCAGAACACCCCACAGGGGCCCTCCATATTTACAGAAAGCTTCCTTGTTTGATTTAGGATTTTGGCTTCTCTTTCTGGGTCTTTGTGGCTACTTTATTTTCAAGAGATTTTTTAAAAAAGCTTCCACCACCCATCTAGGTCCAGCTTTATTATCCCCTTTAAATGTTTTTTTTCCCCCATCCAGGACTTTCTTGCTCCTCCCTGCAGCCCAAAAGAGACTCCCCATTTTTTTCAGTGCTACCAAAAAAAGTCTCTGGGCATTTGCAGGATGTGTGGAATGGGGGTGGGGTAGAATTAATCAGGCCTGCTCCCCCCCCCCCCATGCTCCCCCACAAACTCTGGGGAAAATGTCACTTTCATCTGGAGCCAAAAGCCAGGTACCACCGGCTCCTGACAGTTTCAGCTCCATCTCCCAGTGCAGACTCAGAACTGACCTCTCTTTCAATTCCATCTGGATTTCCAAGCAGATTTCACATTTACAAAGCAGGGAAAGATTTCCAAATTCATAACAAAAAAAATTGACAATGCTAGTATTAAAAATACCTCCTGGTCCTTTCACAGCAGAGGGATGGAAATGAAAAAATGAATTTGGCTCTCTGACAAAGCTCTGCAGAAAAGTGTTAGGTCACTTGGAGAAAAGAAGGCAGGAGAGAAAAGTGGGATTGGAAGGAATTAGGATTAACTGATCTGAGAGGAGGAAGGAAGAGGCCCAGCTCTGGACGCTGCAAGAGAGAGGCCGGTCCAGCACCAACTTTAACCAGGAGGTCGTAGCCCCGGGGTGGCTGGGCAGAGACTTGATTGTCAGGCTCAGCCCTACCCAAGAGATGCCCAGTAAGTCTTCTCCATAGGGCCGAGGGCCACCGCAGGAAGACCCAGGACTGGACCTGGCCATTAGGTTGGACTGGTGTCCCCTTGAGCTGAGCTGAGAAATAGGTCGAGAAAAGGCTGGCAAAATCCACAAACTGGGTGCCCGTTAGTACCATCAGAATTTCCATTTTGGCAGATTCCACCATTTTACTTTAAGCAAAGATAACAAGGCAGAGAGCACCAGTAAGGCAGACAGATGAGTCTGGGCTGCTCTGTGTTTGGCATGGAGTCCGTCCCCACATAGTTCCCAGAAGTAAATTTTGTAAAATAAGACAAATATACTTAAATGTGCGTTGCTTACAGTCTTTTTTTCCCCTTCTGTACAGACTCTGGACCATTGCCGAGCACAAAGTTTGTGCTCTTTCCTTCCATCACCATCTGTGGGAGAAATCAGGTGGGGTTAAAACAAGGGAGCTCTTTTGGGGGGGAGATGAATTGGGAATACCTCTGGCCTCAGCGCTTTCCTCCCAATCAATGGATTTCCATATATTTGAAAACCTAATATAAACAACAGAGCGGGAAATTTGCATTGGAGGCAGCAAGGAATGAAAAATGGGAGCCGGTGTAATGTATGGCTGCTTGCAGAAGAGGAAGGGCCGTCTGCGTGCAGCAACCCCAGTCAGCCCCTCCTTTCCAAGCAGAATATATAAGGTTTCCTCTGCTGAACATTTCAGGGGCATCAAAGAAAGATGGCTCCCTCTCCCTTCGCCACAATGGAAAGCCTTCACTCTGGCTGTATTTCCACTGTTTTATTAAACCTTTTATATAGTTTTAATATAAAACAAGCTATTTCCAGAACATGGATCTGTTCTCCTGCCCTTTTAGGAGTCTCAGAGTTTTTAAGGGTTAGGAGGCCACCTTCTAGGTAGGACGGGAGAAGAATGTGCCTTCTGCCCCAGACTGAGGGAATCGGGGGGCTGTGGAGAGCTGATTTCCCCTTACCAGGTGGGTCCCCCAAGGGTGAGCGAAGCTTCGGTGCCCTGGAGCAACAATGAAGCACCTGCCAATTGTCCCAATGCCTGAGATCTTCTCCCCTTGAGCAATGTCAAGTGAGGGCGACCAGGTGAGGCTCCCTCTGGACTCACCTCAGTGCTTTTGCCAACCCTCCCTTGGACCCTCGGGGATGGGTGGGTGGGGAACAGCCTCACGTTTCAGCCTCCAGGTCAGGAGAACCAAAGGGGTTTCCTTTCCTGTCCTCGGCCTCCCGAAAGGCAGTCCAGAGGAAGCATTCACTGCTTTAGGTCAAGCTTTGGCCAGCCCAAAGAGTGCCACAATCCCGTTGCAAGATGACCTGGGAATTCCTTCAGGGACTTCTCTGAGTGAATTCAAGCATTGGGGGGGGGGGTTTCCGCCCTGCCAGGAACCCTGATTGCAAGGAAGGAAATGGCCCAGAGGGAAGATTGCCCCCCTCCCCCCTCCCTGCCAGGGAACTGATCCAGTGTAGGCGGCAGGGATGGGCCACCTTGGGCATGGGAAGAAAAGGCGCTGGTGAAGGCTAGCCTGCCCTTAACAGCGCTTACTGCATTCGGAAGGCCAAACCCAGGGGTCAGTTGTGGGAGTGGGACGAGGCTGCTCCCCGCTTTCTAAGCAAGCCCCGCCTTCGTCTTTCCTGGGGAACAGTCGCCAGGATGATATAGAGGGTGGGCAGCCTCCCCAGAGCAAGGGCTTGAGCCTCTTTTTGGAGATCTCTTGGCCATACTTGGCTTTGGCTTGGCAGAGAGCTAAGATGCAGCCCCCCCGCCCCCCAACCCCGAGTGTCTTGGAGATGCTTTGGCACATTTAATGTTTATGGCTGAACAGCTCGGATTCATATGGCTTCCATCACCTTGTAAGAGAAACCAGGAGAGATGGCCCAATTTGTAATCGCTCCGGACTGGAAGGCCATGTTTGCTCCCACCCAAATTGGATGAACCTGAGCCCAGCCCGGCTGGTTCAGGCCTGGCCCTGCATGGGGGGGGGGTGAATTTAGTCCAAGCCAGGTGGAGAACTCAACCCCCCCTCCCCAAGCAGGATCAGCCTTGCAAACGCCATCATTTGCCACTTTCAGCCCCTTCCCCAGAGCTGAATTCCTGGTTTTGTCCCCCTTCCCTGCTGCTCCAGAGCCCACCTACCCCACATTTCTTCATTGCCTTTGGGTTCTTCCCCTGTGCCCCCCCCCCCAAGAAACGTTTTCTCCAAACTCAGCTGAAGTTATAAAAATCGGAGCCCAGTGATAAATGGGAAGAATGTGAGCCTTTTATTAGAAAAGTGCTGTCTTTCAAATGTTTAAGAGATTTGTAAAAATAATTTCTCCAAAAGGTTACAGTTCCACTGAATTCCATTAAGGAGACAAAGCTTCTAAATCACGCTGCCTGCCTGCCTGCCTGCCGGCTGGGGATGGGAGCTCAGCCCTTCCCTTCCCAGCCTGGTGGGTGGGCTCAGCTCTGCTGAGGGGTGGGGGGGCTCAAGTGGAGAGATTCTTTCCCACAGGCACGCGCATGAGCGAGCGAGCGAGCGCGCGCACACACACACACATACCCAGTCCTTCAGCTCAAGAGCAAGGACGCGAGGCAGGCGTGGAAAAAGCCCGGCTGCTCACCGCTGCGGAGCCGCGCAAGTGCTCCACCCGCCGCCTGCCGTGGGAATGGTGCTGTCCCTGCTCTCTCCACGGCGCTGGCCTGTTGCGTGCCAGGCGGAAAAGATTGTATTTATCACCTGTCAGGGTTTGGCAGAGTTGAGTTACGTGGAGCAGGACAGCATAAAATTATCATACACAAGCATGAAATTACAAAATCGCTCGGAACTGAACAACAAAATTATTTCATTTCGGAGGGAGCCCATTCCATTTTTTAGTCCTTGACACCTCCTCGGCTGCCAAACTTTGAACAGAAAATTGAGCGCGAGGGGAAGGAGAATAGAGATACGATGAACAAGCCAAGGCATGTGAGCGACCCAGGCAAATCCATGCACATTAAGAGCCCCTGGAAATTCTCACCAGGGAGCTGTAACGGAAGCAACGCCGGGCGCCCGGGACTTCAGCTCCTCCTGCTCTTGGGGAAAGAAAGGAGGTCCCAGCGGGCAGCCAGGATTCCCAGACGCGTGGTGGGCGAGGAGGCTCTTCGGATACTGGCTCTTAGAGGAAGGACACCAGGGCAATCTCGGCCCTGACCACGTGAAGCACGCCGAGCCCCACTCCTGCCCAGTGCAAGTGTGGATGTGCCCATCAGACCGAGCCGGGAATACTGGCCGGCATCAGGATTCCTATTTTCCCTGTGCAGGAGCTGCGGTTCCCTTCAGAGCGCCCAGGGGCTCCTGGAATCCCCCTTGAGGCCAGCCCTCCGCCTTGGCTAAGGGGAGATTGTTTGCTCCTAGCCCCGATGGTGCCTCCTGAGAGCCTGGCCAAGGCCCCTCTTTGCCCTCTAGCATAGGGCAGCCCCCTTGCCTCATTCTTGTACCCACAAAAATTGCCTCCCCCGCCTCAGTTCCGTGAAGCACCAGGAGAACTTTCTGAATTTATTAAGAAGAGGAGCAGAGGCTGAATCTCTGGAGGACAAGAAAGGAAGACCCTGCCCCCCCAAAGGTGGCCTCTGTTCTAATCTGACCTCCAGGACACCCCCCCACACACACACAAAGCATGGCTTTGAAGCTGCCCCCAGCAACCCTTTGCCACCTGGCGCTAATTATGCGTGGAAGATGGTCCAATTTCTAACTCAAACCAGGGAAAAGCTGCAGTACAAAGGAGAAGTTGGGAACCCCGCCTGCTGGTCTCCACATGCCCCTCCCCAGCACTGTCTGCAAAGGATGCCCGTTCTGAGGTGCGGAAGAGGGCCCGGGCCTGGCCTCACTGCTACTTTGGCCTGGGAAAGGGTCAGACTGGACTAGTCAGCCCCTCCTGTCTCCATGTCTTTACAACGGTCTTTTGAGGCAGGCCTAATGGTGCTTCTCCTTTGATGGCCCAAGACCTGGAAGAGAAGGAAAACTGGCCGTGGCCTTTGGCATTTCTCTGGATTTTGGGGTGCAGGATTCCCTGTCACTTCCGTGATTACCTACTCATGCCCAGCAGCTTCCAGGAAGGGGCAGGTTTGGGTATCACATTGTTTGAATGCATGGAAAAAGATGCGGGATGAAATCGGGGCTGAACCCACTTCCTCCTCGCTCAATTTCTCTGCCAAAGAACAACGAATGCAGGGCTGCAAGTTTGTCAGGCTCTTCTCGCCAAGGAAGCTGCTGGAGGAGCAAGAGGCAGCTGAAGGCCCCCAATCGACCGCTCTCCCCCTCTGGTGGGCTCTTTTGTGTTTTTGGCACATCAGGAGGAGCTGGAAAGAGTTAAGCGTTGCTCTGCCCGCCCAGCGGCTGCTGCTGCAAATTCTGAGCCCTTCTCCCACATGCAGCCCCCAAACAGCTTGACATTTTCCATCCTTCACGAGAAAGACAAAGGCTTGAAGATATTCCCATGATCCCTTTCTGCATGTCTAACGGTGAGCTCAGGTGCAGGCAGCATTTGCCCTGGACCGGCCTCATCAACATGAAGGGCGAACTCATCCGCTTCTGCATCTTTCCTCGCCACGGCTTGATTAATTGGCTGGCGAGGATGCCGGCTGAATGCCTAATGCCGCTCTCGGTCCCTCTCCTCGCCTCCTGTCCCCCCCCCGCTGCATTTACATATACTTTATATTCCATAATTTTCTCACACACATACGCACACGCACAGGCACACACACAAGTGGGAGCCCATCTTGGTAATTTGATGTAATGACGGCATGTCACCAAAAAAAAGAGGAATTAGAAGAAAAATCTGTAGGTCCTTAATTTATTCTTGGGCTGGTGTCCCCCCCCCCCCCGTCTCTTTCTCTCCCTCAAATCTCTCTCTGAGAAAAGCATTAATATTCATGCACAAAAGGAGGAAGGGGGGAGGAGCGCTCTGTGTAAAAGAAAACTCCTGCATTTTAGCCTTAAATTAAAGGCATTTCCAAAGGAACAATATTTAACTAATAATATTTAAAGGAAAAATGAAGGTGGGGAGCCCTGATTTTTAACCCCCAAGCTGAAGTTTGCTCGCCTTCACTGGCTAAACAGGACCCTGGCAGGAAAATAAAACTGGCAGAATAAACGTGTGGGGCTTTGGCGATGGGGGGAGGAAGAAGCAAGCTGCATTTTCAAAGAAGGACCTGAGATTAAATGAAAACCCCTTAACTTGCGCCAGCTGTGGTGGTCGAGCTGGATAATATTTCATTAATGACCAGGATGCTTTTCAAGGGGGCTGCATGGCAGAAGACCCTCTGAGTGAGCAATCTGTGGGGGCAGAATGGAGGGGGCTCTTTTCCAAGTAAGCTGGAGAGGGTGGAGAAGGCAGACCTCATTGGGCTGCCCGCTGGGTTCTCTCTGGCTCCCACTGCCCTTTCTCCAGTGGTGAGTTAAGGGGCCAGGGACCTCCACCCCACCACAAAGGCCTAAGGGGGTGACCAGGGAGCGTTCCTGGAATCCAAGCGGGGCAGAGGAATGGTGGTTAAATCAGACTTGGTTGGCCAGTCAGTTCAGACTTTCAAGCAGGGTCTGATCATGGCAGGTATAAAAGCAGCAATTTGGAAAGGCTGCTGCTTCTGCCCCCTTCCTGGGCCTGTCAGCCACTCTCTTTCAAGGGAGGGGGTCCCTGGACATGAAAACTCTAAACAGTGCAGAGATACGTCCCATTCAATGTCAATCTGGGCAAAGATCAAGGGGAACAGCAGGGTCCCCCGTCCTGTTCCAAATTAGAGTCTCGAAATAGCACTTCCCATTTAGCTGCCTCCTAACTCAATTATCGGAGGCGGGGGGAGGCCTTGAGGCCATGGAGTCCAACCCTCTGCTCGGCACAGGAATCCAGCTTAAATCTGGCAGGGAATTAACAACAAGCAAAGCTGTTCTCCAAAAGCCGCCGCCGCCGCCGCCGCCTCCTCCTCCTCCTCCTCCTCCTCCTCCCTGTAAGGGAAGCAGGTGGGCCTCCCTGAGACCCCACCCTCTGCATTCCTCCCTCAGGCTTCGCTTTAGCCCTGGCTGGAGAAGACACGAAGGAACCCGGAGTCAGACGCTTGGCAGAGCCCTGATGGCAACTTCATAAAATCGCTGCCATTTAAGTTAGGAAAGGGGCCTTAAATGAATTGGTTATCTCCCCATCGCTTTTTGAAATAAAATTAATTCAAAGTGATGCTCTCCAACTGCATGAAAACAAAGCGGCACTAAAACCTTTATTTTATTGTGCTGTTATTATATATCTGCAAGACAGAACATGTAAAGGCAGGAGGAATCTCTGAGAGACCTGGCCCAGCACATGCATGCTCGCCTCCCGGCAGGCCAGGTGAGCAAAACTGCCAGAGGCCCCCAGACAAGGGAGGGCACCAGGTGGAGGTGAAAGAGGGGGAAGGGTCCAGGGGCATGCCAGACACCTGGCTCAAATACCAAGGCCACCTGCTCAGACCCCCTAGGGACCCTTTGGGTTCAGGTTTGGGAAGGGGAACACCTGGGTGAGAAATGTTGCTGGGCGCATGAACGCTGCAGACTGGAGACAAACCAGCGAGAGTAAATCTTCGCCCCCTTGCCGCTGCTGGTAAAGATGGGACCATGTGCCGCCACCGGCTGCCAGCCTGCCCATCCATGCCAATTTGGCTCATCTCAGCACCAGATGCCTGTCCGAAGGAAGCTGCCCGAGAACTGGCATGGCAGCATGGCAGCATGGCAGCCGGGGCCCCAGGGAACGCAATGTGGCAGCCCAAGGTGCCAGACGTCAGCCCAGGAATGCCAGCTGGCTGTCTGCAGGGAGTTGCCAGTCAGACTGCCCATCTGCTCAGAAAGGGCCGTGGGAAGCCAGCCCAGCCAGATGGGCTTTGTGCTCTCCCCACCAGGCTGCGGGTTGATGGGAACTGCTCCGAGCCACCAGATCCTCCCTCCACCACAGAGGGGCTAGCTCTGGCCTGGTGGGCACAGGTCCCAGTGTCCCCTAGCATTGCCTCCCCTTCCCTCCCCCCTTCCCTCCCTGGCAGCTGAGCTATGAGTCCTGGGCTGCCTCGAAAGGCGCTTCGATTCCTCGAGGAGATTTTTCCCACCGTCGCCCAGGAAAGCTTTGGGGACCAGCAAAAGGAGGAGGAGCTTTTTGCATTGGGCAGTGAGGCCCCAGGGCCAGCAGTGTATGTGCCCGCATGCCACCTCAGAGGGCTTGGGCTGCTCTGAAGGACGCCCGGCAGCACAGGGGCTGCTGCTCAGAAGATGCCAGGAGGCCAAGCCTGACTTGCTTCCCCTCCGCCTCCCTGGGAAACGGGTGGAAACCCTGGGCCATCCCCTTGCTGCACTCAGGGTGGGGTGGGTGGTCCGTTGAACCGTGGCAAAACTCTTCCCTGCCGGGCCACGCAGCAGTTTTCCCCACGACATTCCATTTGCGTATGATCTCTGAGCATGAAAACGCCACGGCTCTAATTTCTGTTTTCTTCCTATCTCCCTGTGATGTCCCCACCTCGACAGGCCGTTCCAGGCCTGCTTGAATGTCCAAAGAAGGACATCTGATGACCTCCCCAGACGAAAGAGAGAGGAGCCAGGCGCTGAGCAGCCTCGTCTCCATGGGGCCTGGGAAAAGGGAGCAGCTTCTCCACAACCGGGTGCTGCCCAGCTCTGCCCCATCTTCACCCACAAAGCTTGCTCTTTAGCCGGGGCCGAAGCAACTCGGGTTCTGCCACTACTGAGTGTCCTCAGGGTGAGCCTGGTACCGCTAGCTGACTCCATGGCCCCCCCTGGACTCATCTCCAAGGATGCCCAGGTCCTAGAGGCCAGTGAAAATGCCCCCCCCCCCGAACACCTCGTGGAGAAGCTTGGATCGGGAAAGATGCATTGGGACATGGAGATTGGCTTGTCCATTCGCACCTTCTGGTCGGTTGGATATAGATTATAGATATAGAAGCCCAGATTCTGTGTGCTGCTCCCTCTCTCCAACAGCTACTCTTGGCAGCCTGCCAGGCCATCTCTGGTGCCCGGGGAGGGAACGGCTGGCCCTCCTCACACCTTTCTGCCCTTCAGGGCTTCTTTTCAAACAAACAAAGGGGAGCAGGGGGGGGGGTATGTATTGGAGGGGTCCATAGAAAAGTGTTGCATTAAAAAGAGATGCCCACCAATCCTGCTGAGCCCGTGACATCAACAGGTGGCATGAACCTGCTGCTGGCAGTGCTGACGGGAACTACAGACTGTAGGGGAAAATCCGGGCTTCGGGGCAGGTGGAGGAAAGTCAACATTGAAAACCAGGTTTTGGGGAGCCTCACTTTGGCCTTCCTTGGAGCACCCCAAACAGTCTCCTCACTTTCACCAAGCAAAGTCGTGGCTGTGCTGACCGACAGCTGCTCCCTTCTGGGAGCCCAAACTCCTTCCCAGATCACCAGCCCAGAGTAACCCACTGCTGGAGAGAGGACATTTGGTAAGGAAGGACAGAGAGCCAGGAGGGGATCCAATCCTCTTTCCACAATCAAAGTCCCCCTTAATATTGCTCCAGCCCAGGGGGGAATTGACAGGTATCCTGTGGGCAGGTGAGCCATCCCCTTGTTCCTCCCTCCCTACCCCTGCTCCCCTTATCCTGAGACAGGCTTGCCCCACTGTGCAAATGGCCTTGCTTGGGGTTGCTTCCCCGGAAGGAGCCAGGCCAAAGAAGGAAGAAGCTTCACTGGAACAAAGTTAATTGGCGCTGAGTAATTAGACGACGATAGTTGCCAATTGCTCCAGCATAATTAGCTTTCTGTGCTTCGTGTTAGTGCCATCATAACTACTCCTTTGCTCCAGCATTCGACAATGGCAATCCTCACAAGGCAGAGCAACATATTAGCGTAGGTGTGGGGGGGGGAGATCCTGCAGCAGCGACAGGGGTCTTGGCTGTGGCACTGGTAGCCAGCTCTGACCCAAGGAGGGCCCCCCACAGCTGGCTTCTTTCAGTACACCTCACCTGCTCACTGAATGGACCTACTTTCTGGGTTCGCCCAATGAAGGCATCTGCTCAGCCCCTTTCTGGATTCTGTTTCAGAGCTGCCTCCAAAGAATGCCTGGAGAAAACTCCTGGCAGTGATCTGGCGCTCACACCCCATGATGCCCTGTTGGAGGAGGAGAGGAGGAGGCAGTTGTCTTGCCAGCAGCTTTAGGCAGAGCCAGAGGCTGGTCCGGCTGCTCTGCTCTGCACTGACTGGCAGCAGCCCCCCC
>JANHFL010002422.1:37640-47982 GCA_032468155.1 Oxyrhabdium leporinum
AGAGAGATACATAGATACGTAGATAAATACATAGACAAACAAACAGTCAGACAGACCCTTCTCTTGTAAAGAACTATGGTGAAGAGCTGGCATCCTTTATCTCAACCAGAGAAATTGTGTTGGAGACTTTTCTGAATTGTGTGCGTCAGGAGGCCTGGCCTGAATTGCTACAGCCCTCGCTCACCATCCATGCACATCTTCTAGCTGCAGAGTTTCCTCCCCTGGCCACAGCTTGTTCCTTCGGTGAACAAGAACGGCGATGCCTACCTTTGATCAAGAGATTACTTCGGGCATGACGTCAAACTTTCTCAAGGCCCAAGAAAAATCCTCCAAGCTTTGCAATTCTCCAAACTTTCTGCCTTTATTAAAAGCCTTTCGGCCTCTCCTTTGTCCTAAGAAGCTGCCTGGCTGTTTTAACATTCGAAGTGAGATTATTACTCACTAACGCCAGCAGCTCTCTCTCTCTCCGACACGAGGGTTTGCAATCTGTGTTCGGTTTTTTTTTTTGGGGGGGGGATATTTGAAGTTCTTGGAAGTGTCTTGTGATAGCATGAAAGCAAATGTATTCTGGCATAAACCTTTGTGGATTCCATCCAATTCCCTCATTTTCGTATTTAAACACTTGGGAGACAGAAATTGTTACTGATCTAGTTGGATCATCTAAAATACACCATTGACCAATTCTGTCTGCTCTTCACCCCAAATTATAACATCCTGGAGAAGAGTATGGTTGACTGGCAGGAATATTCTGTTCTTGTGAGATTTCAAAAATTCCGTTGCAGTTCTTATTTGCCTTCTTATTTTGTGCAAAAGCCATTAGAGGATTGTTGAGACAGATCTTCCCAGAAAAAAACAGATCTAAACATTTCCGCGCCAAGTGATTTATCTTGTCTCTGCCTTCAAGATTAAAAGTATCTGGCATTGTTTTCTTATATTTGGCATCCCACAGTAAATGCTGGATGTGTCAAGGAGTGATGCAGAATTCAGGATTATGGATTTTATTTGTTCTCCCGCTAATTTAGAAGTTATTGCTTCAGCACATTGGCTCAAATCCCACAACTTTCAGGCTAAGCCTTGCAGTTTATTCTTAAAGTTGTTTGTGTTCCAGTCACAAGGCATTCATTTTAATCACCAATTTAGGGAAACCTGGTCTCCATCCTGTCTTCATCTTCGAATTCTTGAAGTAATTTGGAATTTTTTATACATGTAACGATACCTCTGGTGTTTCATTTACTTCAGGAAAAATACTGGGGAAAAAGTTGCTTCCACGATTTCCTGGGATTTTTCCCTCCCTTCTTTTTGCCAGTTAAAATGATGCTTATGTCTTTCATTCACAGGTGATGGAGACCAAAAGCATGCTGTACCTTGTGACAGAATATGCCAAAAATGGAGAAATATTTGGTAAGCTTTCCGACTGTAAAAATAGCTCATTGGCTTCTTCCAACAGTTGAGTATTGTGATGCATTTGGAAATCTATCTTTGCTCTTAAAAATAGAAGCTTTTCTTTGCTCAGTCGTCCAGAAACAAAAACCGGGGAATTTGGACAGTAGATTATTCACACCAATATGTCCTCTTGAGGGATCTTCAGTCCCAAAATTAAGATGGTTCCTCTTTCCATTGGCACGCTGTATCCTGCAAGTGTTTCCCTTGCTCTGTTTGAGAAGGAGAAGTGCAGGCTTCATAAATTTCAAGTTCCCTTCTCTTAGGTTATTGGCAATGTTGGCTAAGATGATGACAATGAGAACATAACCACACAGATTCCTACATTCCAACCCTTTTTTAGGGCAAGTGGCACACATTTCACTCTGGACACAGTTTGCTTCGGCTGTCTGGTATCAACAGTTAAAACTGTTTTTTATGATTCGTAACCATTGATTGGGACTCTAGAATAATTCCTCAGGAGACCACATGGCCTGCAATAATCCGTTCTGCAAATGTTCTCACAATCTAAGTTCAACTTTTTTGAGTCTTGCATAGCTTTGAAATGTTTATTCCACTCCTTAACTCAGGATGCACAAGGGAAGTTTGAAATTATACACCTGCTAAGGCGTGGTGCGTAACCTCACTAGCACAGTCCCATCGTGCTGTGGGGTACGCTGGTCATTTTAAGAGAGAAATGAGCTGTCTCTCACAAGTTTGTGCCTTTTAATAACCCCGGAAAGATAGTACCTGATTCTTCCTGTTTGTGTTACTCAAATCAGGAAGAGGTAGCATGTTTTAACGCCTTTTATTAAAAAGTAGAAACTTTTGTGAGGCATAATTCATTTCATCAGTTGTCTGAAGTGGCCAAACTGATGTAGGATTTAAAGTTGGAAAAGGCGCGGAACTGGGATAACTGTGCAATTACAGGCTATTTGTAAGACAGATTATTTTGTCAATTAATACTTGTAACAAATTAAAAACCCACTGGGCTTGTTGAGACCTTGCGAGATAGCCTAAAACGTTTTGACGAATGTGTGTTCAACAATCTCTCACTCAATGGTGCTGTTATTCGTTGTTGTTTCTCCCCCCCCCCCCCCAAACGGCTAATCTGAGATCTGTCATGGAATTCCTTTGAAAACCAAAGTACTTCGAATATTATTTTTGTCCTTATTTGGAATCCTCCTGGTCAAGCTCATGTCGCGTCACTCTTTGGGGGAAAAGTTTGCCTTTGCTTGCTCTACACGGGATCCAGAAGGGCCGTGTTCCTCCACCACCTTGACGGCTTTAGGATGACTTCATAAAGCTGTCTGGGACTCTGGGACTTCAACTCCCAGAATTCCCCCGCCAGCTACGAATTCTGGGAGTTGAAGTCCGCACCTCTTACAGCCATCAAGGTTGAGAGACACTGCCGAAGGGCGCTGCTGGCTGACGATTAGAGTCTGCCGATAGCACACTAGAGAGAGAACGTGTGAAGGTTCCCACTGGGTAATCAAAATAATCAGAATGTCCTGGGAGTCTTTAACCAGATAAGGCATGCAAAGGACCGGGGAGTAAGAAGCCAACCTTAGAAGTCTTTTAAGAGCTGAAATGTAAAGGCTGCCTTTAATCTCATTAACCAGCTTTATCTTGAGTCGTCGTCGGATAAGACTGCCAGTTCTGGGGTTGGATTGTGCCAAAAAATAAAAAAAAAAGGTGGCACGTGATCAATTAGATGGCTAAGGGCGTCTTCCTCCAATCTCCCATTTCTTGGATACCTCTTTGTGTTGGGCTGCAAAATCTAGAGGATGACTAATAATAGTCAGGCTGCAATCTTGGTTTCGATTTCGGAATAGCTTTGAGGGTTTGCTAAATTAACGGCAGAAGGATTTGCCCAGGATTCCTGATAGACAAGCCACTTTGGTCCCAACAGAAGAGAGTATTCGTTGCTCAGGGTTGCGTTGGGGGTTTCTGAGCTGGGTGGTTTCCTTGCAGATGTTTCATGACCAAACTGGGTCGCGTCTTAAGAGGTAGCAGCTGCGCTATCTGGCTTGATAACCTACCGATAGCCACCAAAGACGGAGAACACCAAGGGGGACCACAAGAGTTTGGTCTCCTGGCAGGGTGAGTCATCTCCCGTGTCCTTGGGCCTAACCCCGTCCCTTGGCCCAGCGTCTGCAGGGCGTTGAGATAAAATTCAGAAGGTCGGACGGACATCCCGTGACTGCAAATCTTTCCGAGAAGAGAGAGACCGACGAGAATTCTTGGAGGTCTCCGCCTTGTCACCCTTATTAAGGGGATTGGAGAGCGCTCTCCCGGGCCCAGTTCAGCCCATATTTTCCGTGGAGCATAAAAATGGAGAGAGCTTAGTTAGACCTTTGTTTCTCAACCTTCGTCCCTTTCGGAGGCGTGGATTTTAAACTCCCAGAATGCCCCCAGCCACCCTGACGCATCCGGAAAACGGTCACGGTTGAGAAATGCTAGCTAGGACTATTTTTGGTCATGCTCCACTTCCTCATCGATGGAGAACGTGCGGCTCTGCAGATGCCGGTTTCCTGGAAGGCCTGGTGGGCCCGTGGTCTCGCACCATTTAATCATCCTTCTGGGTTAAATATTATTGTTCTGCTCCTTGTTCAAAGTCTCCCTGCCTTTCGCCATTTAGAAGAGCAGGGCCTTGGTGCTTTCACGGTTTTTAAGCGTTCTCTTGGGGAGGGGGGGGGTGTCCGTGTCTGTGTTGGATGCAGGATTGTGCAGTATTTCCGGGGCTCAGAGAGAAATCTCTTTAAGAGGAAATTCCTCACCGGGGCATCAGCTTGCGTGCGAGAACAAAATCGGTGGGCTTTTGTTTCTTTTTAAATTATTTGTGGTTAGTCTCTCTCTTTCTGCAGGAACTTTTTCTGGATTTTGCTCCTCGGGTGTATGATCTATGATATCCTGCTCTACGCTGGCAGTTTTACTGAGGTTAAGGATCAGTAATGTTATCCACCATAACATTACATGAACCGTAATGGGCTCCTGAATGGGACCTAACTAAGCCTAGCGCATTGCACACAGGCATTGGACATCCGTCCTTGAACATAAACACCCAGATCAGCTTTGAGGACTTAAACTCTGTTTGGTGGGGAAAAGATGGCGTGATCTCTCGAATCCAGGCAGCCCTCAACTTGCAACAGTTCCTTTAGTGACCGTTCGAAGCTACAACAGCCCTGGAAAGAGTGACTTGCGATCATTTTTCACACTTAACGACAGGCACCCCCAGCGTCCCGCGGATTTGGCAAATGGTTCATACTTAACGACCGTTGCCGTGTCTCCGAGGTCACGCGATTCCCCTTTGGCGGCCTCACGACGAGCGGGTTATTAGCTTAACAGCTGCAGGGATTCACTTCACAAATGGGTCAGGAAAAGTCCCAAAATGGGGCAAAACCTCACTTTAACAAACGTCTCACTTGGCAACAGAAGCGTTTGGGGCTCAATTTATGGCCATCGGTCCACTTGCGATCAAAATTGGGATCCGAATTTCCATTGCTAGGCGAGACGTTTATGAAGCGAGTTGTGTCCGGGTTTATGACCTTTTCGCCATGGCTGTTAAGCGAGTCACTGCAGAGGTTAAACGAATCACACGGTCATTAAGCCAATCTGTTTTTCCCCCGTTGACTTTGCGTGTCAGGAGCCGGCTGGGAAGGTCGCAATTGGGGATCAGGCGGCCCCGGGAGGCTGTAGCGGTCATAAGTGCGAGGATCGGTTGCGAGTCATTTTTGTCCGGTGCCATCGTAACTTGGGATGATCGCTAAAGGAATGGTTGTAAGTTGAGGCTCCCTGTATATCTCTTGGTGCTGTTATTGTGCAAAGAAGGAACTGGGGCCTTTTATACTGTGAAATCCGCCCGCTTTCCTAAAAATGTGGCCTCTTTAAGAAGGTTGAAAATTGCCCGTCGGGAATTCCAGGCGAGGAATGCTTAAAGTGAACGGGGCCACGATCCAAAGAGCCGATCTTTCTCTAGGCTGTAGAATTTGCATATATTTTTTAATTACATACATTATGTATGTGAGTCGGAAAAGTCTTCCCTGGTATTAAAAAAATTATGCCGAGCCATGCTCGGAATGTATTATGTCACCGTTTTGCATAAAAACATCACTTGTAACCTTATTTAGACCTTTTCGAAATGGTTTCAACTCTAGAAGCAAGAAGAGAAGCAACCTGGAACTAAGGAGAAATTTCCTGACAGCGAGAAGAATTAATCCGGGCAACTGCTTGCCTCCAGAAGTTGTAAATGCTGCAACCCTCGGAGGCTCTCAAGAAGAGATTGGACGTCCATTTGCCCAGAATGGCATTGGGTCTCCTGCTTGAGCGGGGGGGGGGGGTTGGACTAGATACGAAGACATCTAAAGTCCATACCAGCTGTAGGATCCTATGATTCAATTCCCCCAAACACTTGAGGGCAGGACAAGAACTAACCGGTGGAAGATGATTAAAGAGAGAACCCACCCGGAACTAAAGAGAAATTTCCTGAAAGTGAGAACAATTAATCGGTGGAACAATTTGCCTCCAGAAGTTGTGAATGCTCCAACACTGGAAGATTTTAAGAAGAGATACGGACAACCCTTTGTCTGAAATGGCAGAGGGTTTCCTGCCTGAGCAGGGGGGTTGGACTAGAAGACCTCCAAGGCCCCTTCCGACTCTTGTTTATTCTGTCATTCTAAATTTGCTTTTTGCCTCAACAGCGTTACCGCTGAAGTAGAATTTCCATTGCGTTTGTAGATTAGCAACAAAGTGTACAGAAACGTTTTATGCGAGCCCGGAATAGGGACACTGTTGATAATAAAAGTCAGCCGAAATAAATAATAGACCCGCCTCTTGTTGGCGAAACGTTTCCTTTTTTTTCCCCCATCAACGCCGAGTTGGGTTTATATTGAATCCCCCTTTCTGGTTGCAAGTGCAGGTGATGCAGCCTCCTGGCGTTGCCTCCCCTGTTTCATGCCCTGAGCACAGCTGTGGGGCTCTCTTGCCGGGGCTCCTTCTCGGCCACCTGCGCACCGTGGGCCTGTTGGGCCTGGTTGTGGGTAAAGTCACTTTTATCAGCCCCTTCTGTTCCAACCGGAGGGTTTCTTTGGCTGACCGCAGCGGCTACTTCTCCGATTGCCTTTCTCCCGGGAGCCGTGCGAATGTTCAGAACTGATAAGGCGAGGAAAAACCAAACCCGGTTAATATATTTCGTTTATCGAACGTGGCTGTCGGAGAAGAACCTCTGCGCGTAGGTGCCAGGGCTTGCCAAATGTACCCTTTCGCTAAGCAAAGGCACGGTACAGCGTCTGTACTGATAACCACGTCCAGAAAGTAAATAGTTGGAGGAGGCTATGTAAATACAAAGCACTTCGGAAAGACGTTTGAGCTCCTAGTTGTGTATTTCTCCCGCTACTACTCTTGGAAAGTAAACAACAGCAGCTCAAGGATCTACTCCCCTTTAAACTTGGGCAAGAAAAACCCAAAGGACACGTACGGACTGGGTGAATCCAGGAATTAAGAGCAGGAACTGGGAGAGGGATCTCGGAGTCTTGGTGGACAACCAGCTCAATAGGAGCCAAAAGTGTGCGGCGGCAGCCAGAAAAGCCAACGCAATCCTAGGTTGTGTTAACAGAGGGATACAATCAAGATCAAGGGAGGAACTGACACCACTCTGTAAAGCCTTAGTAAGACCGCACCTGGAGTACTGCGTTCAGTTTTGGTCACCACACTACAACAAAGATGTTGAGACTCTGAAAAAAGTGCAGAGAAGAACAACCAGGACGATTAGGGAGGCTGAAACATACGATGAACGGTTGCAGGAAATGGGCCTGGCTAGTCTAGGGAAGAGAAGGACCAGGGGAGACAGGAGAGCTGCCTTCCAATATCTGAGGGGCTGCCCCAGAGAGGAGGAGGGGGTCAAGCTATTTTCCAAAGCACCTGAAGGCCAGACAAGGAAGAATGGATGGAAACTGAACAAGGGGAGATTCAACCTGGAAATAAGGAGGGATTTTCTGACAGTGAGAACAATCAATGCATGGAACGGAAGTTGCCTTCGGAAGTTGTGGGAGCTTCATCACTGGAGGGATTCGAGAAGAGACCTGTCAGAAACGGTGTAGGGTCTCCTGCTTGGGGGGCGGGTTGGACTAGATGACCTCCAAGGTCCCTTCCAACTCTGTTAATCTGCATCTAAAGTCTTCTTTACCTGTGGCCCTGCTTGCTCCCCAAGGGTTTGTGATATTCCTCAGTCTTTTATAAAGAATCGAAGACCCCAGGACACATCGTCTCCCGGCTAAATCAGAGCTAAGGGCCATATCTAAACCCACCTCCGTCCAATTCATTGTTTCTCAAATGTTCGCGCTGGCTGGTTGAATTCTGGAAGTTGAAGCCCACACCTCTTAAATTGAAAGTTTGAAAAAACACTGATCCCTGCTTGATCCCAGAATTGTAGATTCTGGCTGTTGTTCTCTCCCTGCCTTGAGTAGCAAAGGCAACTTCTTTGCGCCGTCGGCGTGTGAAACAGGCGCGAGGCCTTACGTAGAGGCTGCCCCCGTTGCTGGGTCACACTTGGAGCCTCTCTAAAAAGTTGCTTGCTTTCATGAAGAATCTGATTCTTAGCCCTTCCAATAATCTGCACCAAGTACGCTAAATTAAAGGGCTTTCCTTTCTCTCCAAAGCGTGACTGGTGAGGCAAGCTGGCACCGAGCAAAGGAGGGACTTCACCCGCGCTGGTTTGGCAACACAGCTTCCCCTTGAAGGGTTGCAGGGGTGGGGACATTGAAGAAACTTAGGTGGACATGTGCTGTCCCCCTTGGCCTGAAAGTTACCTGCCCGACGTACTTTCTGCCGAGGTCACCTTTGCTCGAGCAACAGACAGGTTGCCTGCCTGGAAAGGAACCGAACGGAGGAGGACCTTCGGCCAAATGAGGAGAGCCTCGTCCCGCTGCCTCCCAGGAGGCGGGCTCTGCTTCGTCCCACCAGCCCCTCCGACTCTCTCCTTCTGCAGCCGCCGCCCTTACTTGAGAGCCCGAGCTCTTCTCTCCTTCGACCAACTTCTCCTACCCGGCGATGGGCCCGCAAGCCTCCTGCTCTGGGTCCAAGGCAAGCCGGAGTTTCCGCTTCCACCCACCTGCCCGCCTGGCATGGGGAAGTCCCTCCGCCTCAGGGGGCAGAGCTGCGCAGGGCACCCGCTTTGCGCCGCGCAAGACCCTGGAAGTTCCTCGAGGGGCTCAGGGCAAATGGGCTTGTTATTAATGCCCCTTCGCTGCTCCGTTTAGCCTCGGCCTCCAATTACCGGAGGTATTCATGAGGCAATCGGCAAGTGGACACCACCACCCCACACACACACACCTCGTCAAGGGTAACCGGAGCCCGGCATTCGAGGAAAGCGAACACCATTAAGGAGCCTGGTGGTCACTGGGCTGGATCGAGTGTCCTAATAGCCCAGCTAACAGCAATTAAGTCAATTAACCGTTCAAAGCCCCGCTGTTCCCTCCTTCGGCAGCCCTCGGCATCTGCAGAAGGCTCGGAAACTTATTTACGGGCTAAGCGGCTGTGAGTCATTATTAACTCTGGAGAAACGGCAAGAGTTGGCCGGCTTGTAAAAAAAAATTAACGACTGCAGCAAAAGAGGCATCCTAATTGCCTGGGGGGAGGACGAGTGGGGAAGACTCCCCCCATGTCATTTCTTTCGGAATTTACCCACTTGGCAGCCTGGGCATCTCTCTGCCCCAAGGACCAAAGCCAAGAGATGAGCCGGCTTCATGCAGCTCAGGGGCTGAAGGATGCTGGTCCAGGGGCTGCCCAGACCTTGTGTCAACTGGACCCCACCCCAAACTCAGATCCTGCCCAGATGCTGCTCTCCCTGTGGGCAGTTGTGTGTTCCCTGTTAAAGTTAACCTAGCTGTATATAATATCCAGGAGATACCCTCCATAAATATAGGTGAATAGAGATGGTAGAGATAAATAACCACCTGGTGTGGCCAGAGTGACAATGCGCCCTCTTTCCTGCAGGGGGGAGGGGTGCCCGCCACGAGGGCCTCACTTTGTTTGTGGCAGCAGCAGAGGGCTCACACTTAGTGAGCTAAAGATGCAGTGACATGCAACGCTTACAGATAATTAAATATTGATTTTTTGTTTTCTAATCCTATATAAAAATTGTCCTGGGTCTCCCGATGGAGTTTCATCTCACCAGGACATGCAGAGAGCCATTAACCCTGCTGGGTTTCAAGCTGTTGCAGGACAAATAATAATGAGGGGCACTCGCCTCCCCTCCCACTCCTCCTCCCGCTCCTCCACTTCAAGGGGGCTGGCAAAGGGACCCCTGCCTGGCCAGGCCAGAAGAGGCGCTCAGAAGTTGTCCCCCTCCCTTGACAGATCTCTCCAATTGAGGCTCACCCACAAAGACGGGCAGAATGCGAAACTCTCTGAGCCCTTTTGTGGAGGGACCTGGGAGGGTGCTACATGGGGGGTACTGCTTAGGAAGGAGATGGGCCTCAGCAGTAGGGCAGCCCCACAATTCAGGACAGTGAGGCTTCTCTGACGTCTTTGGAAAATTTCCCCGCAGTTGCTTCCACCATTTTCTTGGGGGGGGGGTAGAAGACACCAGGAAAATGGCCAGTGCTGTTGCCCTTGAAACCTCCTGGAGGAAAGGGGGGTGCACGTGGTGCTGTCTATCCGTCCAGCCTTATTGGGGGTCTCTTCTCTCCAAAGGCCTCTGCCATCTCTGTGCTAAGGGACCCTTCCCCACACTCCTGCCAGCCAAACGAAGGGCCTTTCCTTCTGGAGCGGCACTAGCCGCACTGTGTGATGTCCTAGGTTTCCAAAATGGGAGGCAGCCTGAGAAAGGGGGCGGAGTGCCCTGCTTTGTAAATTGCACAATATGGTGCGGGGGGTGGGGGGGGGCTTTGGCAGTTCTGTCCCTTGCTGGGTGCAGAGCACTTGC
>JANHFL010002422.1:109056-127571 GCA_032468155.1 Oxyrhabdium leporinum
CCTAGGATTCCAGTTTAGCTGAAATCAGGGTGATTTAAGCTTTCAGCTCCTGGAACAGGACAACCTGGATTGCCAAGTAATTTGTACTGGACTAACACCCTTAATTAATAGCAAACTAATTACCAGCTGTTGACTCAGGCAGCACCCTTCCTTTCCTCATGGAAAGAGGGTGGGAGAGATTCATTCAGGTAGGGAGTGGCAGGCAAGAAGTCAGATTTAGCAATCTGCTGCTCCGAGGGGAAGGGTGTCTCCTGGAGTGCAGCCAGAAAATTAAGAATGGCCTAGGCACCCTCCCCCCCCCCCCCCATGGTCTGAAGATGGGGGTTGCAAAGGAGTCTGCAGCAGAACTCAGCACTGGGACAGCCACACTATAAGAAGGTCTGAATTCCTCTATTCCTCAGTTGTCCCCTTTGTTCCTCCACATAGGTGGGACTGTAACTGGCTCACTGGAGGGGCTCTGCTCTGGGATGGTGAAACACAGCTGGGGGCGGGGGGCCTTGGGTGAAGGTTTCGCCCTGAATCTGTCCTGTCCATCCTGCGTGATAAAGCCCAGGGCAGACTCAGGGAGGGGAGAAGCTTGCTGAAGTCTGATGGCTTTAATTATGGGCTGCTTTGATGCTCCATGCAAGGTTTACAGTTCCAACTTTTCCAGCAGATGGGTGGGAATTAAATGGGCAGGAAAAAGGATCTCTCCCCACTCACCCACCCCCAGCCTGGCTGAACTTGTTTCCAGTTCATGGAAGCTGCTGTGGGCCTGACCGCCCCCCCCAAAAAAAAACAACAAACAACAGCTCCTCTTCTTTGGAGGCTGCAGCTGCCCAGGAAACAGAGAAGGAGGTGCCACCCTGACTGCTGCGAAGCTGAGCTGAGTTGGGACACAGCTTTGGCCAGCAAGGCCCATGAGAGAAAGAGTGTCCGAATGGGAACTGTTGAACTGGCTGGCTGGACTCTTCTTGGCCAGCGAAGAAACAGGCAGAATCCCAAAGGACAGGAACTGTGGCCAAGGAGCTTGAAGGGGCCTGGATTCTTTCCTGTAAGAAGGGTCACTCAGAGCTGGGAGGGCCATCTGGACACCGTGGGACTCCAGGGGTCTTAACAGCCCACCCCAATTGAAATGGGATAAAGGAAGGAATGTCTCCTGCCTTGGATTTCAGCAGCTCTTGCCCCACTGCCCCATTGCAGGGAAGCTGCCAGCTGTCCGAGGAGAAGCGGCTTGAAATAAAGTTCCCACCACTCTGAAGCAGGGTGGGACAGAATTGCTACCACAAACCCCAGAGGTCCTGCAGTCAGCGGGTTCCAACTGGGAGGCCTACGGGGGGGATCCTGAGACTCTTATCAGCAGTGCTGCTCTGCCCCACCCCCACCCCCCCAGCTCAAGAGATGGATTTGGGGCATCTTGCAGCTTAAGTGTATCTAGGCTGGATTCTTTGAATGTCTCCTTTTCCCTTGAACGCTGCCAGTCTGGCAGGGTGCAATGACGCTGCCAAAGATCCTTTTGGTGAATGTCAGAAAATGGAGGCTGCGCCGCCCGGGGCCAGGGCTTGTCTCACTCCCGGGGACCTCCAGCCTCCTAGCCCTCCACCTCCCTCATTCACCTAGCCCAAGCAATCTGCTCTCTCCCAGCCAGTCTGGGCCAATTTGTCCAGAGCAGCCAACTTTTGCAGGGGCTTTCAAGAGATGCTTTCAACAGGGCAATAGAGCGCCCTCCTACTTTCCAGAAGGTTTGGGTCAGAAGCCATGCTGCATCAGTGGCAGGAGGGGGGCAAGCAGTGATCCTCCCCAGCCACGATGTGCCAGAGTCACGTTGCTCTTGAGATGGAGAGCCAGTGAAGCCTCCAAGCCTGCCTGGGTCATTCTTTATCCCAAAAGTGGCAGTTCCCCCTCTGCAGGCTTCACCCCAACAGAAGTGGACAGAGCGGGAAGCACCCACCGTGCCTCGGCCTGGATCCTTCTGCTGCCAGGATCAACCCTTTTCCCAGCTCCAGAAGTAGAAATACTGGAAGTGAGGGGAAGGGGGAGCGGGATTCCCTGGCCACTCGGGCTCCCAGAGTGGGAAAGCCCTGGCCCCGGCCTGCCTTACCAGCTGGGGTGATGCTCTTGGTCCCAGGAGCCCCAGCCTCTGTCTGGGTCAGTCAGCCAGTCCATCCAGAGCTGCTGCTGGAGCAGTGATCCCTGCCTTCCTGGCAGGCTGCTGGAAGTGTGTGGCCGGTGCGTCCCCCTCCGTCAAGTGTGAGGCATCAGGCCCATTTCTCGTTTGCTTGCCACTGTCACCGAGGAGGCACTAACGCTTTCCGACAGAGCCATTTGCAGGCTTGGCAGCTCCAGCACCCACCCTGGAAAGTTTATTTACTCTGGGGCTGAGCTGACAAGCGAGGACCTATCCAATCATGACTGCCCAAACTATTGGTGCAGGAAGACGTGGGGACCGGCACCCACAGAGGGGGGAGCTCTGGCAAATGGCCTTTAGAAAGAGGTGAGTCTCCTTCCGTCTCCAAAGACGAGGCGTCAGTCTCAATCAGCCCGGGCAAAGGGCTGCCATCATTTGGGCTGGCCCACCTGGAGGACTGGCCATGTTTACCAGATGCCCTGGAGGCAATGGCTTCCTCCTGAGAAGGGAAGGTTCCAGCAAAAGTGGCCCAAGCAGACTTTGGAAGGCAAGCAGGAGAGCGGGAGTACTGGCTGCCAGCCTCTCGGAGACCGTCCGGCTCTTTGTGCCATCCTGTGGAGTGGAAGAAGATTGCAGGTGGTGGACCCGTGCATGCAGCTGGCACAAGTCTTGGTGTGCAAAGCAAAGGGTTTTTCTTCTATTGCACACACGTCCCGCAGAATCTTCGGAGAAGACCAATGATGTCTGTGAAAGTCCAGTTGGGTCTGATGAATCAGCTGGGTTAGTTTCAGCTGGAGTTTTCTATTCTTGAAAATGTTGGCCAGCTCCAGAGTTAAACTCGGTCCTGGGGATTGAGGCCTATTAGCCATGGTACTGCCTCTGGAGGCCATTGGCAGGGAGAGGAGTGAGCTTCCTTGGGCAGCTGGTTGGCCACAGTGAGTACAGACAGACTAAATGGGTCAGGAGTTCAATCCAGCAAGGCATGACTTCAGTTGTTTACGGGAGCGCAGGTGAGAGCTAGTATTTAGGCTCTTGCTTATCTGGCTACGTTAAGACTTTCTCCTGTTCCCATAGTTTGCAAACTTTAAAAAAAAATAATCTCATCATTTCAACAAGTGTAACAACTAAATTATCATCTTTACATGATTAAAGTCTGTGCAGTGTCTTTTCTTGGCAAACATTACATGCCCATAATTTTACTAAATGTAATAAACCAACCATAGAACTATTAATTTTACCATGGTATTCATAACAATTAGAAATGTGTGAACCTTAAAATGATGAAAACTGAACTGAATGCTAAAATAGTGGTGACTGCAGAGACCCCCCCTCCTGCTGACGCCCTGCTCAGAAAGTGGCTGCAAAGAGGCCACATACGGAGCTCTGCTCTTCTGATGCCCCAGGGATGCCCCCCCCCCCAATCTAGGAGAAGGAGGGCTTCCGTTGCTCAATTCTTTGGCCAATTTAAGTATCCAACCATATCAAAGCAGAGACTGGCAAACAATCATAAAAACAGTTAAAACTCAAAATAAAAAGAAATAGCAGCCAAGAGATATTCCAGTCTGTCGGTGTCAGCCTTATCAGGCAAGGGGCCTTTTGCTTTTTTATGCTCTTTAGTCTCTCCAGCCAAACAGAAACCGTCCCTTGGGGCGGCTATTTTAAAAGAGATGAGGCTGGGCTGGGTCACTTTCTGAGGGTCCAGTTATGCATCTCCTCTGGAGCCAGACCAACTCTTTGCAGGACTTTTACACGCAGAGACGGGTGTGATCACTGCAGCTTTTCCCCTGTCCAGGTGGCAATTCCTTCACTAGGTCAAGGCAAGGGGTATCAGGGCCACAATTTCGCAGCTCCTGATAATCATTTTGCTGCAATTTCTCATCCAGACCACCAGCTCCATTTTGTGCCCTGGAAGTATCTGAGCAGGCAGTTTATAGGTGGAAAGTCTAGACCACGGCTCCTGGGTGGAAGCAGTTAGGGATGCTTTGCACCCTGAGAAAGGAAGGGGGAGACCTGAAAACTAGTTAACCTCACTTGGGCCAAAGATGGGAGTTGAAACATTTGTGCTGTGAAAAGAAAACTGGGTGCAGAAGCGAAGGAGCGCCTTGGCCAGTGAGTGCAGGGATGCTGAAATGACCTTCTCGCTTGACCTTCTTTCCAGGCAGGAAATCACCGCTTTGGTTGGCCTTGGAGGAGGTGAGCAGGCAGCTCTCCATGCCATGAATCCTTCTGGAGTGGATGTGCCCCCTCCTGTCACTCAGGAAGGGAGCAGCAGGTGATTAATGTGGGGGGGGGGCTCCCAGCAAACTGCCATTAGAGGCTGGGCACCGGGAACAGCAGGGGTAATTAAACCACTTGTTTAATTGAAAGGGGTTTGATTTATGGGGCCATAAACTCTTGCCTCCCCATTTACTAGCCAGGCCTGGGGTGCAGGCAATCACCTAATGGAGGTTCACTACCACTTGGGGGTTGCAGAGGCTTCAGCAGGCTCCATCCCATCCTTCATGCCACATCACCCCCTCCCTCCCTCCCTTTGCCTTTGACCTGCATCCGGCACATCCAGAGAAGCTGGAAAAGCCACCCCAGGGCTGGGAAACACCCTTGCAGCCTGCCCCAGTCTCTCCCTTGGCCAGACACAGGCAGAGCCCTAGAGGCGGAATTCCTCACAGGTGAATAAAAGGTACCTGAAGGCAAAAGTCTTCCTGGAATCTTGCAACGGGGAGATTTCCGGTCCTTGTAGGGTGGGATGCCCGGGCTGCTGTGCCCCGTGGCGAAGGGCTTCCTTTCCTCATCTGGTGCAGCTGCTCTCTGGTGGTGGCAGGGGAGAGATTGACCCAAGGAAGGTCAGTGAGTCAGCCCAAAGTTGGTCAGCCTGGAAAACTCCCCCAAGAGCTGTTATAATGCAAATCCTGAAACCCCTGGGAGGAGAGGAGTGCTCAGGCCTCCTCTATAGGGCTCAGGGTAAAGCTAGAGTGGGCAGGCACAGACCCCCAAGAGACACTCAGGTCAGCCAATAGAAGAGGAGCAATTTGCTTCTCAGATGGATGCCAACTTCGGCCCAGTGGGTCAGCGAGATGCTGCTCAGTCCTACAGCTCTTCAGGGGGAGGCCCCTTGTCCAGATCTCTTAATCCCAAGGATGTTAAAGCATCTCCTGCAGCAAGGAGAAGGACCACCAGCCTTCCACCTCTGTCCCAAGGAGCCCCCTGCTTCTTCTTCTTCCTCCTCCTCCTCCTCCTCCCTCTGCCACTCTCTTTAGGGTACTCCTCTCAAAGGAATGCAATTAACATTTGACTGTGAAAGGAACAGTTCTGCTCTTCCATAGGGAAAATCAATTTTTTGCTTCGAGAGATACAGAGAATCATATTCTGCTGCAGGTCCAGCCCTGGCCAGCCTCTTCCATGCTGTCCCTCGCTCTTAGGGACAACCAAAGGAGCCTCAAGGAAGGACACCAGCCAAATCAACATCGCCTAGCCTCTCAAGCCAGGGCCAGGCAGCAAGTGTGAGACCCCGGAACAAAGCTCCGGCCTGCGTCCCCCTCGCTGCCCCCCCTGGGTTTTCCTGGGAAGCCTGGCTCCTGCCTCTCATGTGAGGCCACCCTGTCCACCTGTCCACCTGAGGGCACCAAGATGGCTACAGGCCATCAGTCTCCTCCTGGGGCACTTGCCAGCAGTGTATGGAGGTTGAGCCACTCCAGAGGTTGCCTCTTGGGCGGAACAGAAGGGGGCCAAATTGGAGCAGGGGCCAAAGGGACCACCCAGGCACCGCAATCTAGCAGTGATGCAGGCATTGGGGGCGGCGCATTCCTCTTAAGGACAAGTCAATGGCTGTGGCCCTTTCAGGCCCAGGAGAAGGATTTGTCCCCCAGGCCTTCTCCAGGCTCCTCACAGGGGCCGGTTCCCAGCAGTTTCTCTGGCCACGGCTGAGAAAGAGCGCCTGCTTTCAACAGTGTCAGCTTCCCCTTTATTACAAAGCACCGTCAGTCCCCAAGACAGCCACAGATCTTGTGCTTTTAATTGCACAGCCCATCAATCTTTCCGCCGTGGTGGTAAAAATGGCAGTTCCTTCACCCGTGAAGGGTGATTTTCTTTTATGAGTGCTGGAGCTCAATAACTCAGGGCCGCCTGGGGAGGCCTGGAGCAGAGCAGAGCACCCTATCCTGCTCTGGAGCTCAAGGGGTCCAGAAGTGCGGGCACTCGGGCACAGCATAGGAGTTGCACATGCCCAGGCACT
Organism: Oxyrhabdium leporinum; assembly: GCA_032468155.1. Taxonomy (NCBI): domain Eukaryota; kingdom Metazoa; phylum Chordata; class Lepidosauria; order Squamata; family Cyclocoridae; genus Oxyrhabdium; species Oxyrhabdium leporinum. The sequence goes on from JANHFL010002422.1 coordinate 115,392, forward strand.
GTGCCAACAGGATGGGTGACCCGCAGAGAATGCCTCTTACAGGAGCGGGGTCAGCAGCCAGGGAGGGAGACAGGAAATTATTTCAGCCGGTTGCAGCCTTAGGAGGATGCCTCCTCCCTGCAGGGCACGGTAAACAGATTCGCCTGACGACTCAAGACAGGCCCATCTCCTCCAGTGCACACCTGCTTGCAGCTCAGGCCTCTCCTAAAGACACTTGCCAGGGTGTGGACCCCTTCCTGGCCCAAGAGAAGAAGGGGGGGCTTCCTTTTCTTGGCAGTGGCAGCCGCAGCCTATTCGGGATGGTGGGGGAGGGTGTCTTGTGGTGTGGCGTTTGCAGTTCATTAGCAGCTCTTGCCAAGTTCATCAATAATGGATCTTATGTGGTGGGTGGTGGCTCTGTCCCAGCAGGTGGGCCGGGGTGGGAAGCCAGACTGATGGATGGTTGACCATTCCAATCTTTCCAGCAGTAATTTAAAGCAATTAAAATGCTTCCCTTGGAGATTACCAAGGTAAAGAATGGGGCAGGGAAGGCACCCAAGATGATTGTGTGGTGCTGGAGGAAGGCGGACAACCAGAGGCGGGTAGAGAATCGATCGTGGCCCCTTTCTGCTCCAAGCAAGCAGGAGGAGCCTGTCAGCAAGGAGGGAGTTTCCAACTTCCAACAGTTGCTCCAAAGTTTCCGAGCCACCCCTGGCAGAAACCAACGGCCATGCCCCCATGTGGCCCTGGCAAAGTTGCTCTGTTTGGGGAATGAGATGCAGAGCCAAACTGTGGGCCCTGAAGGCAGCAAGTGGCTGAGTGGATCGGAGGGCAGCTGTGGACTCTGGGCAAGGTGTCCAGGTCAGGTGAAGTCCAGGCTAATCTGCCTCCTGCCACTGCAAAGGAACTTTTCTGCAAGGTCTCCAATTCTGCTCCCCACCCATCACCCCCAACCAAGGTGATATTTGGGGTCCCCGATCAAATTACTGCTGCAAATTACTGTCTCTTAACTGGAACATTCAGCTCAGGGAAGCTCACCGTTTTCTCTCCCTTCTGTACTTAACAATAACAAAAGTCATTTGACCTTCCCACAGCCATCACAAGGGCAGGAAAGTGACTTTTTGACAAATGCCCTTCGTAATGGCCTCTGGTCTTCCTCAGGCAGCTGCTGAAATGGCTTATATCTCAAACCGAGGCCATAACCACCCCAAAGAAGGCTCTTGTGAATCCGAGTCCCAATTAATCACCCCCAACGGCTGCCTTGTCATCACTTCCTAGGGTAAAGTGGGGCGGTGCCTTCCGCACAACCGCAGAGAGAGCATTGCCGATGCTCAGCTGGTCAGCACGGACAGGTCAAAAGAGGGAAGCCCTTGTGGGTTCCTGGGGCAGTGGAGGGGGACACTTGTGCACAAGCACACCTGGGCTGGGAGCTCAGGCTATCTTCCCTATCTGTGTTTGTGTGACACACATATCTATCATTAAATTAATCATGGTTTACTCCCCAGCCCAAATTTTTTGCACAACGCAAACCGACTGCATGGATTTGCCCAACATATGGCTAAAATGTGGTTGGGTACTTCATTATCAGTGCATCGTGTGAAATAGTCCCTGTCCACAAGCTTAATTTAAGCCATTATTGAGTTCCAGAACACTTCTCCTGATCCTATAAATCATCAAAGCCTAAGATCAGAAGGCGCTCCGGGGTCTCCTTTACACCACATTCGCCCAGGTGCAGTCTGGCATTGCTTCCTTTCTTTGCTGCAGTTCCTCTCTGGTACAGCTAAAGGCAGCAAAGCGTCTGGTTCGTTCCCCAGCATGGCTGCCCCAGTCCTGCCCTTGGTCTCTGTTTTGTCCTCCTCAAGAGCAGGACTCAGCACGAGGGCCTGCTGAAATTCATCTTGCTGGCTCGGGACCGTCCTGAATCTGGGTAGATCCCCTCACGTCTGCGTCTCTGCAGATCTGATCATGCCAAGTCGCTGGCAAGGGTGCTGAATAGCCCAGGCTGAGAAGAGCGCCTCCGCTCCCTTCTGTTGCTTTGAGGCAGAGCCCTTGGCCTGGACTTGCTGGGCACCCTCCTTCAACTGGCTCTGCCACCATCCGAGGGCAGCAGAATCCGGCCCACACTTGGCCATCTTCTTCAGCCACGATGGCATTGAACCCTTTGCTGAAACCTAAACTGAACCTTTGATTCAGTTGAGCCCAGTTTATTCTTGATGAACCCCTTCTGTAACCGTTCCAGAGTTTTGCCCAGGGCAGGTGTCTAACCACCGCGTCTTTTGGCAGATGCCTGGCCTCTCCCTCTTTTGCAAGGCAGGAGCATTGCCCTTCTCCATGCTCAGCAAGCCCCCCCCCTCCATAAAATTCACCCAAGAGCCTTGTGCTGTTCCTGACTTGAGAGATCCAGGGCGACTGAGTGCTTGGCTGCCTGGCTCAGGATCCCTGGCAGACCAAGGGCCAAAAGCAAACCGCTTTCCTTACTGGGACAGCCAGCCCCTCTGTGTTGCGGGGGGGGGGAGGTTTCACCAAGCCCCTCCCATCCGCTGGCCCATTGTATATTCCCCACCTTGCTGAAACTGCAGTGTGCCTGATCAATTACAGGCTGGAAATCAGGCAAGGGTTGGGGCGTGAAAAACCAGGAGGCATCTGCCCAGCCTTTCCCAGATCCACCCCAGCACCCGCAGGCCCACAATGCCCACAGGGTTTGGAAGGCTCCCTGCTCTGGGATATTGGCATGGACAGGCTGGGAAGCCCCAGAGGACGGCAGGGCTGCATCTCTCCTGCCACAATCCTAATGAGCACAGAGGGCTCGGAAGCCAACACGCAGCATGCCACCGGCCTCGCAGGCACGCAAGTGCCACTCAATCTCGGCTAGCATCCTCATTTAACTTTTATTGACAATTAATACCACAGGAAGGAACGCCGCTGTTGTGTCAGGGAAACATAACATTGCTTTATAGCCTCATCAATTAGATGTTTCTGGAAACAACAGAGGTGCAGGCTGAGTGCCAAGTCTCCCTCCTGCCTGCCACCTCCTGATCTCAGAGCTGCAGACCTCGCAAGCCCAAGGAGCCTTTGGGGACAGCAAGCAACATGCCGAAAGCAGGGGATGGCAGGGCTGGGGGCAGCAGGGCCCCTCCCGTCGCTGCCCTGGGAAAGCGGTTTCCCCCAGGGGCTTTGGCTTTTCCAATGTCACCTGCAGCCCTAGCAGGACTTGGACGCTTTCCCTACCTGCCTGGAAGGAGGCAAAAGGAAGCAAAGTCTCTGGGGAAAAGGGGCCCCCATTGCAAGGGCCACTTCAGGCTGTCCCTCCTTCCCAGGAGAGTGCCTGCCTCGCTCCACTCAGGATGACCTCAGAGTACAGGGCGTCCTGGAGAGGGTCTCAAGTTGAGTAAACAGGCACAGGGGAGGTCTTGTGTATTTCCCCCAGCACCCCAGTTTTCCCCTCTGAAGGAGGGGGCTCCCATTCAAGCTCTGTCCTGAGAACCAGTGTCCATTTCAAGACCCCGGAGCTGCAGGTAAAGGGGGAAAGAGGATGCTTTTGGAGACCTGGAGATTCTCTGCCAACCAGTTTGCCAAGCCCTGCCTACCTGGTCTGCCTTTCTACCTCAAGATATCACAGTACCCCCTGAGTCTGGAACTCCAGCGGCCAGCATAGCTTGTCGTGCAAAATGCCCCCAAGGTCTATCTTGGTATCCAGGCATGGAAAGGGGGCTGAGCAACCTACCGGCCCATGCAGAATTTAATTTAGGGAACTGCTGGGGATAAAACCTGCAGCGGCTGGCATGTCAAAGATGAGATCAGGGGATCTGATATCATTAAAACCAACATCCTGAAAGAAAACTTTGAATGTGTAAGCACATGTTCTGCTGTTCTCAAACCCCAGGAGACAGGAAAACAAAATCCAACAGGAGAGAATGTGGTTTGCCAAACCAGTGTTGAAGATCAGAAGCTTAAATTCCTTGAACCACACTCTGGTGGCACCTGCAAAACATCTCCACTGCCCTCCTCACTCTCAGTCGCAAATAACCAGAAACATTTATGGAGCTCAAAGGACAGAAGAGTTGATTAGTGCTAGCTATACACAGGATCTAGTTAACTAACGGTCAAAGCTCAATGGGATCTGCAGGGGGCTAGACCTGGGTCTCTTGTGGCCACGCAATGACTCCAAACCGATAACATGTTTGACTCCCCCTTCCAGCTCAGCTGCTCTTCTCTTCCATCAGCACAGAGACCATGCCTCATCCAGGGGGGAGGGGCCTCCTGTTGCCTCTGGTACAGGGAGGGGGTCACTGATGAGGCCAGAGGTCAGTCTTGAATGGCACCCTCTATTTGCCAACTGCTCTCTGCAATGCTGCCTTGAGACATTCTGCTCACCTGCTCCCAACAGGTGAGTGGGAGCGACCCTTCCAAGAAGAGCCAGTTGGGCCAAGAGGCAGAGAGCCCACCAGACTCTATGCTCTAGAGCTCAGCTCCCACCTGCAAGCTGATGCCATTAGCTGGGAAAGGCCAACATATTTCTTTGTGCAGCAGAACAGAAGCAGCAGAGAGTCTCCTTGCCCTGCCCTTAGCAGGCACATCCTGTGGAACCCCCCACTCCCGAGGAAGATCCCCTGCTAGGCTAGGGGCCTAACGTCTCCTCAGGATGAGGAGAGGAGCAGGGGGAGGCAAGAACTGCAGAAACCAAAAGGGATGCAGAGGGGGGGGGGCTGCTCTTCCTGTAAATTGCCCCAACTGCCAGGGGAATCTGCAGCCACGTGCACAACGCCAGCATTCCCAGTAGCTGGCCGACTGAGAGGGCCCTGCCTCTTCTGCACTTACTCTGGCTCGCTCCACTTAATTGTTGGCACGCTTTTCCTGAACACATGAAAGGCCTTATGACAGGGTGCGTGATTTATTGCACCCACTGCAGAAGGGGACAGAAGCAGCGGCCTCTCCCCTCACTTAGCCAGGCTCGCCTGTCCAGGCGACTGTTAGAAAGACTGGACAGCTCTGATCCTTCATTTGGCTCTGGCCTCCCTCCCCAGGCCACGTTTGTGGGCCCTGGCCAGGTCAGCCACAGAGGGAGAGCCACAGACTGACCTTGGAGCAGCCTGACTACATGCCGGCCTCTGCCGGGCTGCTCCTCTCCCACCCAGGTGCCCATCTGCTCCTGGGCAGGGAGAGAAGAAGACCCAGGTCGGGCCCTGCCCTATGGCTTGCCAGAAATGATGGCCTGGCCCCTTCCTCTTTCTCTGTGAAACGGCCACCTGGGGGTTTCTCATGATGCACGCATGCACCTTGGGCCTCCTGAATCCCCACAGATGCTCCCACCCTAGTCCCAGATGTATGGGAGGCTTCCCTATGGAGCACCCACCTCTCACGGCTTTCAAAGTCACAGCTGCTGCGCCGCCCAGCCAGCAGGGCCAAAGCACCCTTGCCCCAAATCTGAAAGTGAGGTTGGAGTCCCCAAGGGGAAGAGGTTTCTCCTCCCACAGGCTGTCCGTGCAACCCCACAAGGGCAGCATTGTCCTGGCTTCTCCACAGGTCTTGTTATGCACAATTAGTCTTGGGAAGAAAGCTGCTGCCTTCTCTTTCCTCCCCCCCACCATGCCCCCAGGTTGTCATGGCTACTTCCTGGAATATATTTGTCAGCAGGGTGTACCAAGGGGGGATGTCCCTGCATTTCAATGGGGCAGGCAGCAAAGGCCCTCTCTTTCCCAGCCTTTGTTATGCTTGGGGTCCTCTGTGGGCCTCCCCAGTCCTTCTCTGCACGGGGATCCCAAACTCTCCAGTTCTCAGGGCATCAGGTTACCTGCACAAAGGAAGCTCTGTGGGGAGCAGCAGGTGCTGGGGCCTTGCCGGCCCAGCTGACAGCATCCGCTTGCAGGCGGGAGCTGAGCCCTGGAGAGCAGGGCCTGGTGGGCTCTCTGCCTCTTGGCCCAACTGGATCTTGTTGGGAGGGTCTGAGTATGTGGGGGGTTGCTGGATTCTCAGGAGGCCTGCCTGCTTGGCCTGCTTTCCTGGTCAAGGACAACTCTGAGGTGGAGTGAGCAGATCTGGATTCACAGAGCTGGGCCACAGCCAGCTCAGGGCCCATCCTAAAGCTCTGGTCTCAGAAAGCTTTCCTAAATAACTCCCCTGTATGGAGGGCAGTAGCACATCAACTCTCCAGCCGCAGAGGTTTCTGTGGAGAGGTAAGAATGGGGCAGAGGCAACTGAGGCCACCACCTGTTCAGGAACAGAGCACGCCACGAGTCAAAGAAGGAGGTCCGGAGATCTTCTTTCTGCAACCAAAGGCATCCCAGAAGCTCAGGATGGGTGCCTCTGTGGAGACATGAGTGACCGGACCTCTCTGCTGGGGCTAGAGATCTGGTCAACCTCCATGGAAGAAAGATGATTCCAGAGGCAGCCCAGAACTATTAATTATTTCTCCTTCTCCTCCTCCATTCTACATATCCTCAACCATAGCCACTTTCCTCCTGGTGTCCCTGCTTCCCAGCTTCTGTTTCATTCTGAGACGGTCTCTGGATTCATTCATTTTAAGACCCTCACCCTAGCAGAATCACCCATCATTCTCCTGCCCCAGATAACTCCAATTACGAATGGTGCTGGCCACCTCTATGGTTGGCAATTCACATTCCCTTCCCCTGATTTAATGACCTATTTGTATTCTATCAATAAATGAAGTTCCCAGGGTCCCCTGTAAATGGAAGAGACGCTCCAATAGCTGGAGCTGGGGGGGTGGGGGGTGGGGGTGGATCTCATCACAGGGCCCAAATGCCTTGTAGGATGAAATCTTGTGACTTATCGGCCTCTCCTCTTGGCTGCGCTTGGATATTAAATGTTGTATTAATAGCTCACTCTTAATTATCCATGAGTAATGTACTACAACTGGAAAATTAATGGAGGGGAGCGCCACAAAAATGAGAATTTCTACTTTGCCTTGGTGGGGTTTGAAGGAGCAGATTATGTTTCAGCTACTCCTGGGGGCGGGGGGCATCACTGAGAGGAGGGAGGGCTAGGAGTCCACCGATTCTCTCTGGCTGCTGTGCAGAGACCTCCAGAACCAAAGCACCTCTGTGGGCCCCTTGGCCCTGAACAGTGGGGAGGAAGCCATCAGTGGTGTCAAACCAAGGAAGCAATTTCCTAGGGGGAAAAGTGGGCCAAAGGAAGGGAGCGACGTGGGAAGCCAGCCGGCAATCAGGAGAATATGGGAAGTACCGTAGAGGCTGCCTCTGAGCTTTCTCAGAGGGCACTTTGCTCTTTATCCTGTAAGCTCAAGGGGGACAGCTTTGCAGACCACATCCTTGTCTGAAGTGGGGCAAGGCCAGAGGCACAAGAGGTAGAGCCCCCGCCGGCCTGATCTGGCTTGTGTTTTCCCTGAGATGCCTACCAGGCAGGAGGGGCCTTGCTTTGCCTGCATTTCTCCCCCCCCCCCCAATAACAGATGGCCCAGCGCGTCCCACTCTGCCTGATTGGCAACCTTGCCTCAGAAGGGCTGGGGGCGCTCAGGCAAGAAGCTTTTGCAGAATTAAGGCTGGGGGTTGTGAGGCTCCAAATTATTGTAGCAATCAAGTGCAACACTGCCCTCTTCTCTGAATGGCCTGGCCAGCTCTGCCCCCAGATGACAGGCTGCTGATGGGTCCTACCAGTAACTGTCTGCAAGGATCCGGCAGGGCAGGTGGCCACCCTGCCCCCGTGTCAAGCCTTGGCATTGCTGCTCTTTGAGGGAAGAGCTCTGGCATCTTTCCAACCCACACGAGCTGGCCAGAGGACAGCTGCCAACCTCTGCCTGCAGAGGGGCTGCTTCTCACACGGTCTTCAGCTGCGGGATATTTATATCCTGGGATGAAGTATTTTAAGCTGGCAAGACTTGGATGTTGGTGTGGGTGTGAGAGAGGGCATTTGTGTGCAGTGATGCCTGGCAGGGGTGCAGCCCCAAAGGGGGTGGGTGAATGCCCAGCACTCTCTCTTCCTGGGGGTGGGGAGAACACATCCTCTGGAGCAAGGCACCAGGAGAAGAAGTTTCAGCTGGGGGATTGATAGTGACACCATCAGGAATAGTAGCCCCAGGAGAAAATGCTGGCAGCAAGACCTCAATTAGGCCAACCCCAGCTCCATCTGCGCTCATCCCCTGCCTCCACAGTCCCCCTTGCATGAGGACAGGGGCTCTTGAGGCCCACCTCTGGCAGAGAACCCACCTGTTGCTGCCCAAGGGACAGAGGGCCATAAATCTCATGGGGCGATTTGCAGGGGGCCTCCCTCTTTCCCTGGCTATGCACTGGTACCTTTTACAGCCCATTAATTACTTTCTCTAATAAAGTTTGACAGAATGATAACTTGGGCATGAAAAGTGTTGTAATAAATACATTTTCCATAACTTTACACCATTCTTGCATGTCTGTCTCATAAACCTTGGCTGCGGTTCACCAGTTCGTGGCCTCATGCTCTCTCAGAGGGACCCCCGGCAGGGGCAAGGGGCCTTCTGGGGGTGACTGTGCAAAGCACCTGCTCATCACCATCCTGGGTTTCCCCTCTGGCTGGAAAACGTACGGGTCTTTCCTCTCCTTGCTGGAGGGAGGGGTCGCTCACACGGTCTCTATTCCTGGCCTATGGTCTCCCACCCTTTGTCGAAGGGGGAACTTTTGGATCTCCAGACCAGAACCAGGGTTGGCCTCCCATCAGCTGAGCTGCAGCAGCACCTCAAAATAGCTGGAGGGGCCCTTCTGCAGCGCGTCCCCAATTAGACTCCATTTGCTCGGGGCGGACTCTTTATTCAGTGACTTTCACGCTGGGCCCCCTTCAGCTGACTTCCTTCACCAGCTGACCTCAAAGCCTCTAGAAATGCTTCTCGGTTCCTTCCCCGGGACTGGCTTTAAGCACCCCATCCATTTCCTTATTTGAGAGCTGAAAGGAGGAGCATAACAAATTGGGAGTGCTTGCCCATGGGTAGCTCTACCCCAGCCAAAGGTGAGCTGAAGCCCAAAGCTCTTCCTTCCTGAGATAAGCCTCCGCACTGCGAAGGAGTCGACTGCCTTCCCAAGACCCGAAGGAAACCCCTCTGGCTTCATGTGGGTGAGGGCAGTTTGAGCCCACAGGGGCAGCCCAGCCTCAGCTGGTCTTCTACCGAGCAGAGCCCTGGGAGGGTTTCCCCTCTGCTCCTGCCAAGCCAGCACCTTTGCCTCCAAGCAGCCCCCCCCCCAATTATGCCCACCTGGTCATAGGCCTTGCTCTAAAATGTTCAGCATCTCTTGTCCCTGCCCCTCCCAGTCCGTCCGTCCCCACATTGCTCAGCCCAAACACTCTTCCTCTTCTTGGGCCAGCAAAACCCCTGCTCTATCTTTTGGGTTGCCCGACAGGGAACACAAGGCAAGGGGGGGGGGCGCACTGCAGAGGGGAGAGTCAGGGAGGCCCCTTGGAAGGAATGCATTAAAATACTGGACTGTTTGGAGGCAGGGGCGGGAGTGGGAGCATAGCTCCTCTAGGAAGCCCTCCCAGGGCTGTTAAACAAAGAGCCAAGTTTTCCAGGAGGCAGAGAGAAGCTGGAAAATAGAGGGAGGGGAGGGGGGACACACCCTGCATTCTGCGGGGGATAAAGGGCTCCCCGGGCTGCTCTCTGTCTTTAACCTCCAAAGATGCTGCACCAATTCACCACCCCTTCCCCCTCCCCCAAAAAATTTTTCACCATAGTGTGATCTCTGTGGGGAGAGAGGAGTTTTCTGCCAAGAGCAGCTTCTGGGTGTGATTGCTAGGGGGGGAGTGGGGGGAGGAAAGAGAGACAAGACAGGCTAGCTTCAGCGCAAACCCTGGGAGGAATTGAGTGGAGGGAAGGGCCCAGGAAGAGGGTGGGAAATCTGGTTTCATGGTTTCACTCAGAGTCAAAGGGGAGTGGGGGGGGGAGATAGGTGACCTTCCTAGGTGACCCCCTCCCTTGGCAGCCCTGCCTGAGTGGGCCCCTTGGATAGGTGCCCAAGCAGCCACCAATTGTCTTGGGACAACAAGGCTCCCTAGCTGGTGTACCTGGGCACCATAATTCCCAGCCAGAATGATGAATGCTGCAGTTCAGGGTATCCAGGAGACCAGGAGTGAGCCAGAGAAGGCAACATCACCTTGCAGAGCCAATGCCCAAAGAGCTGGGTTGATTAACCCATCTCAATCACTGGGAAAAACGGGGACCCCCCTCATTAAGTGGTCCCCATATTCACTCTCAGCAAATACTCTTTTGAGACACATTTTGTAGGGAAAATGAACAAGAACCCAACTGAAATGGTACAAGAATCACCATTAACATCATATTTATTGTTATTTAGTTGCTCAGTAAAACATATACATATATATACAATATGCATGAATAGAGAAGACTGCACTTTACATATTTAAAAAAGAAAGAAAATAACACTCACTTTTTATGAGCTTTTGTCACAGTCTTCCAACCAAGCCTTGAGAAACCAATTTAAACTAAATTCCCAGAAAAGGGGATGGGCGAGGGGAAGAGGCGGGAAGGGGAGATTACAAGTTGCCCTCCGTGTTAATATCTTACATGTGCAATAACTTTGCTTCTTCTTCGGACTGAGCAGGAGGGATTTGACTGGGAGGGGAGGGGAGGGGAAGGGGCTCTTTTTCAGTACAATGAAAATAAGGACATCCTTTTCTTTTAGGATTTGTTTTTAAAGCTGCAATGGCTGGGAATTGGGGCAGGAATGAAACCAAGAAAAGAAAATTGGCAAGTCCCCCGAAACTTAATTTTATCCCAAAGTCTTGGTTAAAATAGCTGGCTTATTTTAGATTGCTTTTCCCCATCAGAGAAGCTGCTGTAATTGTGCAGAGCAGTTCTGGAACTTTGGCTGAGGAGACACCCCCCCCCCCAAGCCTTTCCAAAGAAGAGGAGGGCCTTTTTGCAGAGAGCCATCAGAAAATCTTAGCCTGGTTTAGCCGCAAAGGTTTTTCTTGCAAAGGGGTGCCCATGGCCACTTTGATAGTAGCTATGGCCCAGGTTAGCAGAGGAGGGCACCCAGCACTGCCCTCAAGCAACGAAAGACCCATTTGTGTGTGTGTGTGTGTGTGTGTCTTCAGCAGGTTTCCTATGATTTTCAGCAGAACCACTGGCCCCTCTGCCTGAACAGTTCTGCAGTCCACAGTGGGTTTTTTCCTTTCCTTTTCTGCACAATGCAGGATGTTACTCAACCAAATGCTTTCAGTAGGCAGTTTTCTGATAACTTCTGACAGCTCTGTTTTTATTTTATTGTTTTGCTGTTAAAGCTATTTTCCAGTCATTTTTAAACATCAGCTGAAAATATTTTTCTCTTTGCCTAAATGAAGTTTGAATTTGCTGTGTTTTTAAAGTTTGCATTTTAACATTGTCGCTCTTTATTTAGGATTTTCTTTATCATGGTTATTCTTATTTTAATGCTTCAATTGCATTGTTATTCTGTGCTGATTTTTCTTCTTACAAAAGCTTATTTTCAGAAAGTAACAGAATGAAGACTGCCACTTGAATTGCTTCTCCTTGCAGACCTCTGGCAGGACGAGGGTAGCAGCTCCCAGATGGGGACGGCAGGAAAAAACCCTGGAGCCTCCGTGGGGCAACTCCACAGGCTGGTAGAGGAACGGAATCGTGGCACTGCTCCCTCTGAGCCAAGAATTAACCTCCCCGTACACGTGCAGACAGCCAGGACAGGAGGCTGATCAAAATTTTACCTGCCCGGAAAAGGGGAGAAAAAATCCACAAAAAAATCCAGGACATCAAAAAAGAAATGCACCCCGTAAGTTTCTCAGATTTCAAAAAGGAAAAGCAACTGGGGTGGGGAGCTTGCTGTGGGCGAGAGCTGGGCCTGCTCTGCCAAGGACGCCTTGCTCTCCCCCACCCACCCCCCAGCCTTCTCAGATCACCAGGAGAGCCTGGGCAAAGGGAAGTCTCATGGACACTGAGCAGGACCCACCTGAGGCACCAGGTGGGCTGGCTCCTCGCTGCTGCTGCTGCTGCTGCTGCTGCTGGAAATGCCAACCTGAGGCTGGGAATACCACCCCGGGGTCACCCCGGGGTCCTGGTGGTTGCCTGGCTCCAAGCCACAGAGCAGTTCTCCCGTTTCCTCTGGCGAGGCTGGCAGCTCCCTTGACCTTCTCCCCCCAGCCAAGCTCAGCTCATTCCCAGGACTCTGTTGCTTTGAATCTCTTGCAGCAAGAACAGCACCCGCCCAGGGGCAGGAGGAAGGGCGCCCGCCG